>PVJX010018389.1:0-36622 GCA_004027295.1 Dolichotis patagonum
GGTATGTTTGGTTCTAAGCCCGCGCCCCCGTAGGCAGCAGGCTGCTTACTGGTTGGCTCAGCGCCCTAAGTTCCAGCATGGCGCGGATCTCAGGAGGCGCTCTTGCTTCTGGTTTCCCCGCCCTGGGGTGGCCGTGGCTTGCCAGACCACAGTCACTTTCCAGGGCGGCAGGCTGCTTAGTGGTTGGCTTGGCCCCCTAAGTTCCAGCATGGAACATTTATATATTTTTAAAGTATTTACCGAATACTCAGTAACTGTTAGGCCCTAAGCTAAGTTTTAGGAGATAAAACCATTATCGTGTTCTCAATGTAGGACTATACTCCAGATCATAACATCAAATATTTTCCGTGAATCGAAAAATTTTTTAATATATTCCTGCCAGCTTGAACCACTGGTGGTGCATACAAGACTGTCCCATCAGGCAGCTTGTATGACTGGTAGAAAAAGTGGTATAGCCATGCATAGGGAGTCATGCATGTACCTACAGGTGGTTCAAGCCACTGGCAGCAAAATAAACAAATTACAGCCTCATCATGAGTGTGGTAAAAAGAGAAGGAATTTAGCTTTTTTTACCAAATATACTTAGGTGAAAGTACAAATAAAAGTTCCAGTAACAGTACTTTTTTGAACAAAGTAAAAATACTCCTCAAACTTTTTAATGAAATTTAGGATTTTTTTGTTTTGCTTTTTGGATTTTTGTGGGGGTTTTGGTACCGGAAATTGAACTTTGGGCTTTGCATTTGTGAGGTGGGCACTGTGCTGCTGAGCTATATCCCTAGCTTTAATTACATTTAGAGGGAAAGGGTACTTCCAAAATCATTCTTAGAAGCTAACATTATTCTGATCTCAAAACCAGACAAGGATCCAACAGAAAAAGAGAACAATGGGTCAATTTCTCTAACAAACATAGATGCAAAAATCCTTAACAAGATACTGGCAAACAGAATGCAACAAATTGTCAAAAAAAAAAAATCATACACCATGACCAAATAGGTTTCACTGCAGAAATGCAAGGATAGTTCAACATATATAAATCAATAAATGTAATTCATCACATAAACAAAAGCAAGGACAAAAATCACATGATCACTTCAATAGATGGAGAAAAAGCCTTCAGCAAAACCAATGATCCATTCATGACAAAATCCCTTAAGAAAATAGATATAGAAGTCCTTTATGTCAACGTGATGAAAGCCACCTATGACCAACCAACTTCAACCTCATATTAAATGGGAAAAACTGAAAGCCTTCCCCCTGAAATCATGAACAGGACAAAGATGTCCATTATTATCACTCCTGCTCAGCATAGTCCTTGAAACATTAGCCAGTGCAATCACAGAAGAAAACAACATAAAAGGGTATGCATAGGAAGGGACAAAGTCAAAATACCATTATTTGCAAGTAATGTGATCCTTTACTTACAAGACCAAAAAACTCCACCAAAAGACTACTAGAAATGATAACCAAATTCAGTAATACAGCAGGACACAATATAAACACACAAAAATTAATAGCATTCCTACACACTAATAAGGAGCTCATCAAAAAAGCAATTGGAAAAACAGTATCATTCACAATAGCATCTAAAAAATTAAACACTTAGATATTAACTAACTAAGGAAGTGAACAACCTCTACAGTGAAAACTATGTCACTCTGAAAAAGGAAATTGGGAAGGACATCAAACAATGAAACAATATCCCCTGCTCTTGGGTAGGTAAAATGTAGTAGTAGGACACCTGTGGATTTAATCCACAGTAAAACGTACATACACAAACACACACATACACATCCATGCATGTACACATACATGCACGCGCGCGCGCACACACACACACACACAAAAGAGAGGTCACTTATCTTTATACTATAAATGTAATGCAGTTCTGATAAAAAATACTGGCAAATTTTTGCCTCTAGAGTTAAAATAGTTAATTCTCAACTTCATAAATACTGTACTTTAAAAAATAAAGAACATAAGAATAGTTTAAAAAACTGAAAAAGGAAAGGAAAAGAGGGTGAATTCACCCTAGTAGACATTAGAAAGTATTATAAAACCTCTGTAATTATAACTGTGCTGTTGGAACATGAATAGTAGAATAGCAAGTCCATAAATAAATCCAAGGACATTTGAAAATCTAGCATAAGACTACTGGGGAGAAATTCCCAGAAGTGAAATTAATACAAGCAGTAAATATAGTTATACCTAGACAATATAAAGTTTCCCTCCATTGGAACCATTCTTTTTTGTATTTCCACTAATGAATGAAAATGTGTATTGTCCTACAGTCTCACCAACAGAGTGTGTTGTCAAACTTTTGATTTTTTTCTATTTATACTGGAAAAATTGGTATCTCTAGGCAGTTCTAATTTACATTCTCCTGATTTTTTTTTATTTTATTTGAAAAATGATAAAATCAAGGAAAATAAAACAGAAAAAAAAAAAAGAAATAAACCAGTATGATACAGGACTTTAAAACCTTATGAAACCAACAATAGTTACCATAATGCCTTTTGTTGTCTTCAAAATAGCTGCAGATAATTTCAAACATAGTAAAAATTGAACAGATCAGAATAGAATAGAAACAATAAAGCCAAAACAGTGAATGCAATAAAGGACTTCAAAACAAGCCACTAGTAAATCAAAAATGGTTACCATAATACGTCTTGTCATCTTTCAAATAGCTGCTCATGCCATCAGATTTAACATAATCAAACAAAACAAAAGAGAATAAAACCCGACCCAACAAAACAATGAAGATGACGCGGTTTCCCTGTTGGGATCACTTCTTGTTGATGGCTGGATCTCTCTCCTCACCTACAGTCTGTGTTGTCTTTATACACATGGAGAGAGACACATATACTCCATGAATATGTGTCTTTATACACATATACATGGAGAGAGGTTTGGGTGTGGCTGCCCCCAATTTATATTCTATTATGAGTTAAGTTTAATAACTATAAATAGTCATTTGTATATTTTACACCATTCTTTTTTATGAAGGTAATTTTCTATACAAAATATACAGATTTTAAGTGCTCAGTTAAATAGAATTTGACAATTGAATGTATCTGTGGAGCCATAACTGAAAACAAGATCTGGAATATTTCTATCACCCTAGAAAATCTCCTTGTGCTCCTTTCCAGTCAGTCCCCCATTCTATCTAGAAGCAACCACTTTCTGATGTCTGTAATTATAGATGAGCTGTGCTTATTTGGCTTTGTATAAGTGGATTACACTGTGATGTGTTTTTTTACCATTTTATATGTCTGATTATTTTGCTCACTGTAAAGGATTCATCCATGTTGTAAATAAAGCATTAGATCACTCGTTTTTATTACTGAATAGCATTTCATGCTAGATACAATGCTTGCAGGATCAATTAATGAAAAGAAAAATTCCCATAGAGACCACTCAGACTGTGTCCTCCATCTCTTACTCTACCAAAAGAAGAGAAGAACAATTGTCAACTGCAAATGGCACTTGCAGCAAAACAATACCAAAAGCAGGTTTCATGTTTGTGGATAACCACCTGAACAACTCTCCTTAACAGAAGATCAATTTCTCCATTTTGGCTAAACCTGGCCCTATTTTCTACGTATTGATATATTCAAAGCTGGCTAGGGTATTTCCTTATTCCCTTAACCGGCTTTAAGAAATGCGAATCGGTCTAGCCTGATGAGTATTCTCTGAAGCAAGGCAGCAGCAGGTCAGTGTTGCCCTGCCCCGTAACTCCCAAGAAGCATGTGTGACCCAGGCAGGAGGGAGGGCCACATTGCATGCTGTCAGCTGGGACTGGCTTGGATCAGGCCCTGAGATAAGAGGCCATGACTTCCCAGGGCACAAAAAATTACACATCAGAGCAGAAGCACCAACCCCAACACATTAGATACTGCCTCATTGTGTTATGCAGATTACTCTTTCTACATATCTTTTTCTGCATATCACAGAGGCCATTTCAGGTCTCTTACCTGCTACAGCTCACAGCACTCACATACTTCGTGTCACTCTCACAGTCACTCATCCCTGAGTCACTTTCCTCTTCAGAAATTAATAAAACCTGGGTTCAACTTCTGGGAAGATGGCGGAGTGGTGAGCAGCAGAGAAAGAGCCTCTCCAAGATTTGGTGTCCAGAGAGTAGACTATAGCAACATGAGGAAGAGAAGGAGGAGGGAAGTGGGTGTCCTAGACCCAGGAAGTATCTGAAACAAGACTTGAAGTCCATGGAAAGAGATAATGCAGGAATCCAGCAAGTAAGAAAACCAGGCCAGCCAGTGCAGGACAGGGAGAGAAGCAGCGATGCCCCTTAGTGAGCCAGACACTGTGGGCCTGAGGAGCAGCAGTCATGCACTGTGGTGAGCTTACTGCATGGGCCCAAGAGGTGAGGATGCCTTGCCCCATGGAGTACTGGTGGGCCAGCACCCGTGCCTCTCCACTGCCTGGGAGTCTCACATCAGAGGAACCGAGGTGCCTGGCCCAATCCCCTGCACTGCAGGGTGGGCAGCCAGTGCAGGAAGCACCTGGGGACTTAGTGGCTGAATGAGTTGGGGGTGTAGGGGAGAAGTGTCAAGATGACAGAATGAGGTGCAGTCACGGATCTCCAGCCCACCCAGGACAAGTCCGGGAGACACAGACATAAAAAAATCTGAAAGCCACACCTGAAATTTCTGAAATGAGACAGCTGGAGTAAAGAAACAACTTAGGGCTTATATTGTTTGCATGCCTGTATCTGGAAGTCTGAGCAACTATTTAGATAATAACAATATGCAATATAGTAAACATTGTTGATTTCTTACTGTCTTTGTTTTGAAACCCAAGATTGTTCTCATTGTTTTGTTTCATTTTATTGTTGTTTTGTTTTATTCTCTTTAACATAAATTGAAACAAAAACAAAAAACATGGGTTCAACCCTGAATCTAGGCCTTAGTTTCAGTTAGCCATCACACTAGCTGAACTTTAAGACCCCCTTGGCTCTCCACACTACAGATATGCCTTAATGTCTTTATGCTCTCCATGGATTGCACTGAAAGTAGTAGACTGGAATTAATTTATTGGAGTTCCAATAACTTTTCCTTGGGATTACAAATATACACCTGCTGGTCTGCAGCAAGGGCTTGGAAGGGCTCTCTGTGCTGTTCAGGAGAAAAAGTAGTCTCTACTCATGGTTTCCAGTGTTCTGTGTGTTCTGTGAAACATCTCTGGTAATAAACTATTGAAATGACCCCTAAAAGTCTGGTCTTCAATTTGTGTATTTTATATGATTTCTCACTATTGAAGAAATATGCAAAGGGAGAAAAGTAAAATGAAACCTGTAGTTTGGGATTTGAATTGGAACTATCAATATAAACTCTTGGTTTTAAACATAAATAGATAAATCTATAAGTAGCTGTAGAGATATGGGTGTATATAAGTGTACATATATATATACATACATGATCCCCAGCTCTAATATAGAGCTTGACAGCAGTGTCACAAGCACACCTACCACCTAAACCTTAATGTCTTAGTCCATTTTCTGAAACTATAAGAAAATATTTGAAACCAGGTAATTTTTAGAGTAGAGGTTTATTTGGCCCATGTTTCTGGAGGCTTGGAAGTTCCAGAACATGGTGCTGGCATCTTGTGACAGCATTGTGGCTGCATTACAACATGGGTATCACACAGTAAGACAGAGCAAGTCTGCTTGCTAATATCATTTTCTATGTCATTAGTTTAGTAACTCCATCTTCATGACGTCATCTAATCCTAATTAGCTAAATACCTCACTTTGAAATGCTATTAGCATATGACGTTAGGGATTAAGTTTGTAATACATGAACCTTTGGGGATACATTGAAGCCAGAACACTTGGTTTCTAAATACCATTCTTCATGAAAAAAAATCAAGCCTCCTTGGAGAAACAGCCAATTGAATTCAGGGTTGAGGTGAAGAGCATACAAGGGTAAGTCTGGAACATCTGCCAGACAGTAAGGACAAACACTGATGTGACTGTCTTAAAAGGACAGAGGTGTCAACTTGAAGGGCCTTTGGCCACATTTCAGTAAATATGAACACCAAAAAGAATAAAGGCAGGAATAGATTATAATGCATTGAGTTATTATTGCTAATTGTTACTAAAACTAAAAATATTAATGTTGTATATATGGAATGTCAACTAATACATATAGAAGAAACTATACAAATCATCATTTTGCAACCACCATAGTAATAACTGATTCAGATATTAAAAAATATCATTGGTCAGAATGTTTTGGAAAACAGGATTTTCATGTGAACAATTAATGAATTATTTCACATGAATATCTAATGAATTACTCATTAATTAAACAGGAAAACTGCACTGTTAGTGGTGGACTTGGCAAGCACAATCTTAACCAAGTGATCAAAGTTAACACCACCAAACCACTGTGCCCACTGATATCACATGCCCATAAGGGGATGCATTGAGAAGTATGAAATATTCCAGCCAAAAATGTTAATTCTGTTCATAACAAAAGAATCACTAAAGTCTAAATAAAAGTACATTTGGCAATACAAATGGAACTTGGGTTCCAAAAATATCAGTGATATGAAAGACAAAGCAAGGAGACTAAAGAAATATGACAACTAAATGCAATGGGTTGATCTTGATAATATACTATGGCAGGAGGGAAAAAAACACCTTAAAGGACATTATTGAGATACATGAGAAAAATCTGAACATGGGCTATCCATTAGATAAAAGTATTACATTAGCTATAAACATCTTGAGTTCAATAATTACACTGTGAGAATACAGGTGAGTGGCCTTTGTCTTACTCTCTCACTGCTGGACAAAATACCTAACATCCACAGCTTTAAAAGAAAAGATGTTTACTTTGGGTTCACAGATACAATCCATGGTTGGCTTGCTCCAAGCCAGAATTGACACAGCAGAGAGATGTAGCTGAGAAAAGCTGCTTAAGACATGGTATTCCGGAAACAGAGAGAAAAACCAGGAACCAGAAACTAGAATATACCGTTTTAGGTCATGGTCCCAGTGGCCCACTCCAATCAGGGCCCACCTCCTAACAGCACACTCAGCTGAAGAACATATTAGTGAATTAACCTACTGATGAGTATATTGCCCTGATTATCCAATCACTTTCTATATATATGAGAATTTGGAGAGACATTTTAGATATAAACCTTGATATAAACAGCTTTGTTCTTAGCAAATAAATGCCAGATTAAATTCACAATGTCATTACACCTACAATTAACTGGTTTAAAAAAGTGTGTTGTGTGTGTGAATATATATATATATATATATATATATATATATATATAGCTATCTTATTTTTCTTATTGCTAAGGCAAAACAAATACCCAACAGCCAAAGTTAAAGGACAAAAAGTTTATTCTAGCTTACAGTTTATAGAGGTTTCGGTTCATAGTCAGCTGGTTCCAAGGCAGGGTGGCATGGCAAAGGGGCATCCCAGAGAATAAACAGTTCATGGCAGGCAGGAGGCAGCACAGCAGCAAAGCAACAAAGTAATGAGGAAGCAGCAGCAAGCAGAGCAGCCCTCTTTCTGTCTTTTGTATTCTAGGCATGCTATATGCCCTTAGGGCATGTAGCACTCAGGGTGGGTAACATTCACACCCAGGGTGAGTCTTGCCATTATCCATACCCAGAACTACGTAAAACCAATTGGTGGAATAATTTAGTAATCATACACCATTAATCCCAGCATCAAACACTCTAGATTCAGCCACCTGTGCAAAGCCTATGACCGCATGAGGCTTTGGGGGAACATCTACACACAAGTCATAACACTATCTAAAGAAAAAAATATATATATATGTATATCTTTGTGTGTATGGTTGGTTTACATGTGATTATCTTTAATATACATAGAAACAAGGTGACTCTGGTAAAATATTCATTGTTGACTCTAAAGGTTAATGGATGTTGTTGGTACTATTTCCTTGTCAGCTTTTCTGTAGGTCTGAGATTTTTCAAAGTATAAAAATGGGGACATTGTTTTAACACTAAATGAATACTATAAAATTCACATAATGGTTTTCATTTGAAAGAATTAAACTTCAAAAAACATAAACACTTACTTTGTGAAGGTTATTTCAAGATGAAGGATTCCTTAATGGGGAGCCTTATGAAGCTGTGACCCTAAACACAGGATGCATCTTTTGGGACTGGCTGGTTGCCTAAATTTGTTGGTCAAGGTTCTGGCTTAAGTAGCACCATTCCTCTGGCTGTAGCAACCATACCTTCAGGAACTAACACTTCCCACTCCCTGTGCTTTTGCTATAGTTGCTAATCACAAGATCCTGTCTCCTGAATATACACGTTCAGTTCCCAGTCACCATGCTTAGTCTGTGCAAGGTTATGTGACCTAAGTAGAGTCAATAAGCCTTCTACCTCATATTTTATTTATGGATGCCAGAAGATACTTTATTTATTTATGGATGCTTTTATTTTCCCCCAGGAAGCTTTAGGCTGAATAATATAAACTACGGTCTTATCTGAAACCAACAACCAAGAGTCCAGATCATTACAGTCGGCAGTTGCACTATTCCACAGGATGAACCTCAGGCAGAAGGAAACGCAGTCAACACTGCTATAGCCCTTTGGTGCCAATCCTTTCATGCTGGTTTTCTGGCTCCTAAGTTCCCTGCTTCTACATTACAGGCAACATCTTATGCCACACACTAAGCTATACAAGGTAGTACACGTGGCATGTATGCCTGTGTGTATGCCTCCTTCTGCCAAATGTCTTATTTGCTCAAGGCCCTGCCCTCCTGTTGGTCATTCTTTCCATAAACATGGAATGTCAACTGTGAGCAAGATGTTGAGCGGAAGTGCTGTAGCACAGTGCATCTGCATATCACACTAATTGCCTCAAGCCCAGTCTTAAAACCACAGCTTTGTGGGTCCTACTCAGATCTATATGCATAGTAAGTCACTCAGAAAATTTGTGTGACTGTTCTGGTTTAGAAAAAAGTGCAGGTACAGATATCGAGGTGGATGTGGCTCAAAGTGACCTGATAGGGTACACTGAGATTAGTGGGGAGAATAAGACAATTGAATTAATTCTAACTATGTTGCAGAAACCAGAGTTGGGCTCAAAGAGAATGTTCAGAAAAGTCCCTTGGAAATGGGAACCTCACAGTCCTGGTCCTAACATGATGTCAGATCTCACTGATGATCTCAGGTCTTCTCTTAGGTTATCAAAACTCTCTTGTGTCTCAAAACAATGCCTCCCAGGAAATACTCAACCTGACTATTACACAGTATTCACAGTGGGAAGGAGATTCTGGGAAGATCATTTAGGGAGAGGATCTTAGATCCTCTACAGGAATGAAAGGAGAAAGGTAAGTGTATGTGAAAAGTGTTAAGTGAAATGCATTGGATGTATGTGTGTATGGACATGTGTTGGATATATGGGTATATGGATGTGTGTGTAGTCTTACCCAGGGCTCTCATAAAAGCTCATATGTTCATTTAGCCTTCAAAACTAAATTCTTAACCAGCAAGAGAACATCTGATAAAGTTGAATAAAGCTGTAAGTGGCAGTTTTATCAAATCAGAATGTGCCATTTATGAAAACTTTGTGGGTAAAAAGAACAGTGTATCATAGTCATTATAATTGTAGTTTATTGGTACCTGTTACATGCAGAGAAGGTAATAACTGCTTTAGGTACATTCTTACTTGATCTTCTAACAATCTCATTAAATTAGATAATTATTTATAAGCAGAGAAACAAATGTAGAGGAATTAGTATAAGATTTGGAGTGTTTTGCTTATTTTAGCAGTCTGGAATTAAAATTCACCGCCTCATGAATGCTTAGGCAGGTACTCTTATCATCGCGCTACATTCTCAGACTAGCTTTGGCTTTTCCAGGTGTTTTTACAAGTGATCATTAATAGATATTATAACTAACTGTACATCACTTAAATTGCAAGATTTTTCCTTAAGTATCATTTATTTAACAAATACATATTGAGAGGGTTGGGGATTTAGCACAGCCGCCTAAGCACCTGCCTAGCAAATGTGAGGTAGTGAGTTCGATTCTCAGTACCAAAAAATATGTATTTAGTATCTATTTTATATACAATTCTACCAGATACTATAGAGACGATTGAAAAAATATCACGAATAGCTGTTTCTCTAAGGACCAGCTTATGTTGTGGAAGTATGATATTTTGTGAGCTGCTTTCTTCGTTGTGCTCTCCTTTTACAGCAATTATCAAGTTGCATTTAGACATATTGTTGTGCAAGTCTCTGCTCCTTCTTGGCCCCTTAGGCAACGAGGCTCCATTCCACTCATTTTTGTGCTCTTAGCACACAGTATTTTCTCAGTCTTGGATGAATCAATAAACTAGTAATCTAGCCACTGAAGGCATGAATAATATTCAAATCCTTCTCTTATTCAGATGCAAGAGAGCTTAGTACAACTTGCAAGTGAATCTAAATCCAGAAAAGAAAACAGTTGTGGGCTACAGTTTGGGCCTGAATGTCCATTACAGGCCCGTATGTTACAGGCGTGGATGTTAGTGGGAGGTAGTGGAATCCTTACAAAGCAGGGTCTAGTGGAAGGAAGACAGGCCAGTGCAGACGTGTCCTTGAAGGAAAGATTAAGACCTTGGTCCTTTTTGGCCACTTCCTGACTACCATGTGATCATCTGACACATGCAGATATGCTGCTTCATCATAAGCCCAAAGGCAATGGACCAGGTGACCATGGACTGCAAGCTCTGAAGCCACGAGCCAAAATAAACCTTTCCTCCTATTAGGTTGATTTTGCTAGCTATTTTGTCACATTGATGCCAAGCTAATTAATACACTATTGTTCAGCAAAGAAAATTTTTCCAAATAATAAGCATATTTCATATATAAATATTCTGAGGTAGTTCCTAACCAGCATCCCTGAATATCCCATGAGATGTTAAATGTGTATTTCTTTCCAAAATTCAATGGTTCAACATATGACAGATAGACACGGTTGAATAGGATTATAGGATTTCTTTACTACAGGAATTCTCAATCATTAACAGACTCATGTGCACTGTGTACAAACCAGAATGTACAGGCAGAGCATCTTTAAGAATATACACTACTGTGTCTGGTAAATGATGCTTTCCAAATTTATTTGAGAGTATTACGGCAGGACTAGGATGGGGAAAAAAAGAATTGTAGGACTGGGACTCTGATAAATCAGGTACATAGGGCCCTAATTTAACAAAAACACTCATACAACCCAGAGACGTGGGGCATTTTAAAATGTGTATCCCAAACACCCAATGCCATCACAGAAACTAATATTACATGAATACAGTCTGGAATCTGTGATCACTCCCTGTTTGCAATATTTCGTCAGGGACCATTCTTGTGAGGATGACAATAAACATTCTGAATCCTTCTTTTCTCATTTGGCAGTGGTTCTGGCTCAACACTGGAGTTGTAGAATCCCTTCCTGGGACTGCCCGGGGCAGACCCTTCCACGGAGGCCTGGCAAAGGCACTGGGTTCCAGCTGGAGTTCTGAGCAGGCCAGGCAGCCCCTTTCACTGGTTCAGTGAAAGGAAATCCAAATGGAATTAATCTGCCTGTCCCACACACCAAAAGAACTAGCTAGTTGCTCAATTTCCTTTACTCTTGAAAACCACAGAAACTATGAAAAAGTCCACAGAGGATTCCCTAATGACTAGGACAATGACTAGCACCCAATAAATTGAATGAAGAATGAAGAAATGAGTAAAAGTGGAGGAAGAAAAAAAATCACAGAATCAGCAAATAGGAATCAGAGAAAAGGCCTCTGACCTCTCTTAGAGTGCCTGTTGTGAGCCGGATGTGTTCCAATAGATCTGCGCTGTTTTCCATTTGTACAGTCTCCTCATTAATGTCCCTCCCAACATAAGTCCTGTTTGATGTTACAGCTAATGACTAAAGCTGGGTGGGGCACAAAGCTGAGAACAAACAGCTTGTTTGAGAAAGCATGGACAGTCGGAAAACTCACTCTCTTTCCCTCAGTCATTTTTTTTCTTCCAGTTTCTTTAAATTCATGAAAAGAATCATTTGGAAGGATTTATGGAGCCATGTGTTCTAAGCTCAGTATCTCCTTAACACTGAAAATTTTCCCTCTTCCTTTTCTCTTTAAGTGAAACTACTTCATGGTAAATACAACCTAAGTAAATACAGTAAACTATATGGATTTTAAATATTATATTGGCATGATAACCACGTCCATTCAGATGGCATGCTGAAATATTATATACTAAGCAAAGCTTCATTTGTTTGCTCATTAAGCTAACTAGAGTCTACTACAAACAAGTGATATTAAAGTAGTTCTTCATTATAGTTCTGTTCATGAAAGAATTAAAAAGCCAGGAGAGCATATTTCCAGAATTAAAATTATTACCGCATTCACTAAGTATCTATATACTCCCTGGGCAATTATTTGGCTTCCTGAGAACTGGCACCAGGTATAAAAGCTGAAGAAATCTGTGTTTCTCAGGACTACATCTGACTCATTGGTAGTAAGTGGAGTTCATGCCTGTGCTGTCCCATGAATTGATCGATTTATCTTGCCTTTCATAATGTTCTTGAACTCTTGCCCTTTTTCAGTATGTGCATTTCATTAGATCAGATCCTTTTAAGAAACAACACGTATTTTCCCCTTGTGACTAAACTTTTCAGCTAGCACTTAAGGTGTGTTCATAATAGATTCTGTAATTTCTATAATCAAATGGTTGAATCAATGAAGATCCATGCAATATATCAAGTTCTTGACATCACTAAACCTTATCTCCAAACTGCAGACAATAAAGGTCAAAGCTGTCAATTTTATACACTGGTCCTACATTTCATCTGTGTGTTTTTACCAAGAACCCTTTCATTACAGCACACAAATGCAGACAGGAGGACTTCAGGCTCCTTCCTGAATGAGAATCCAGGATTCTGCTCCTAAACACTGAGGCAAAGTACCACACTTGCCAAAAGCTCTATGAGGCCAAAAAAAAAAAAAAAACCTCTGTGAGGCAAACATTTTCTACGTTTCAAAGACTGACATAACATCAGGAGTGCACATCAAAGTCTCCAAGGCCTTCTACACCAAAACAATGTACCTTTGTACTGGATGTGGAGGGAAAATGCTTCCTACAATAGGATTGGCTTGGTTGGAGAAGGAAGCAAGCTCCGTGCGTTTTCAATACCATGTAGGTGACCCTGCTTCTTCCATATTAGCACGTTATCCTTCATCCTAACCCTGTAGGCTCAAGTCTCTAGTCTGATAGCAGCAGTTTTTAATTGGTTATGCTATGGTACCTGGCTGGTTATCTTCAGTTATTTCAGCATGCTGTCAGATGGTCTATGAATTAATTATTGATACTGTACAATAATGCAAACCTAAATCAGGGTATAAACAGGATTCACTTCTCCTGTGCAGGTGACAGTATTTACCTCCTCCTGACCATCCCTAAATTACATAGGTGAATAGATGTCTTGATTTCAAAAGGCTTCCCTGAAGCAAAAACGAATAAAGGAAATTAAATTACCAGCATTCAGCAGCACTGAAGATGTCTCAGTTACTTTTCTCATTGCTAAGATCAAATACTGGACACTCACAGTTAAAGGGGGAAAGGATTATTTAGCTCACAGTTTGTAGAGGTTTCAGTCCATAATCGGCTGGCTCCAAGGCAGAATGGTATGGCCAAATGGAGAAACAATTTATGGTGGCAGAAGACAGCAAAAGCAACAAGAGAGCAGCAGACAAGCCTTGTATATTGTATCCAGCCTACTGGCATTAGGGCATTGCAGTCCAATCAGTGGACTGATCTGGCAGTCACCCACCCTTAATCCCAGAATTGCACTAAAAATCAATCACACTGTTTAGATTTAGCTACCTCTGAAAAAAACTGATGACTGCATGAGTCTTTGGGGGGATATTTAGACACAAACCATAACATAAGGCAATTGAGTTTAACTTATTACAAGTACCAAGATAACAAACATCACTCAGGGAATGTTAACTACTACTGCAAGATGACACAGTCCTTTGGCTTTCATTACACTCTTTTTCTGAGTCGCTCATCCTACAATGACTGTCAAATCATACTGGTTTCGTAGCTGGTTCTTCAATATGCCAGGCCCCTTCAGGCCCTTGCTGTGACTGTCCCTTCTACCCCTGAATATCCTCCTCCTGTTTCGTATTTAATAGACGGTTCTTTCTTATTCCTTAGGTCTAAGCTAACATTTTCCATCATCAGAAGAGTCTGGTGCTCTTCTCACCTCTCACCCCATTGTACTCCACCTTAGTATCTTGTTCATTTCTTTCATAGCTCCCCTCATGTTCAGGAATGAATTGACACTGTTTATTTGTTTATTCATATATTCCCTCCTGGTCTTGTTACCAGTTTGGGTTGGGGAGTTTCACTTGAGACTCAAGCAGCCCAAAGAGACACAGAACTGTGAACTGAGTTAAACATTTTTTTCAACTGCTTAGCCCTAATCCATCTGTTTAGCCTCTCTTGTGGTCCCTAACCACTATACACACATGGTAGCCCTCAGGCCCCTAGCCTTGGTATTTAAGTGATCCCTGTGTTGAGGACAGATATCTGTGAGTGTAGCCACATAACCACTGGGTAAGTGGTTTGCACTTTTATGGGAATCTCCCCATACAGGTGTGTAAGGCTGCCCTTGCTCACACCAGGCCTCAGTTCTTAGTCTACATTTATGCCAAAATACATAAAGGTGGCCATGTGCCAGTAATGACCCTGGTTATATAAATTACTGTATTTACATCAGATAGCATCCACCTTGGCAACGAAGTTATTTACATGAGGGTATGGGGAGATGAGTCTATGCTGGGGTCCTGTAGACACAGAACCCATTATTTCCCAGATCCGCTTCTCTCTACAACCTGGACCAAAGTACTACCATCTTGCACTTTCATGTTTCCCTATAGTCCATCCACTTCAGGCTGTAGGGTGTGGCTGCCTAGTAGGTGTGTAGGCCCACAGGGCAGATCCTTGTGCCCACATGTCACAACAGCAATACTAGGAAAATGCACTGTAGGCCTTAACAGACTCCTCTGCTCTTGTAATTCATGTGCACAGTCACTTTAGGGGGCCAGGCTGGTACACATGCTTAGCTGGCCCAAGACTGGGCACCAAGTTAGCTCTGCAGCTCTTTGCGAATCTCTCATTTAGTCCCTTTTTTGGATCGAGGCCCCTTGACATTTTTGGTGAGCTGAATATAGGGGCTTTTTCCTACTGGGCTGCCCCTGCTCTAGACAGTACCTTTGTGTGGGATGAAAAGTGGCTCTCCTCTCTGGGCAAACCCTTCTCTTCGTTCTTGTGGACTTTGGTATGGTACATAAACTGTAAAACTGTACAAGGTGGCCCTGTTGGCCTTTCTGCAAGCCTAGTGCTAGCTGTACCCTGGACTGTCTAGTTTGTTTATCCTATTCTGTGTGGCCTCTCATAGGCTTTGGGGGGTTTGTTTGCTTGATTTTGGTACCAGGGATCGAACTCATGACTTCATGCTTGCCAGGCAGGTGCTATGCTGCTGAGCTATAGCACTGGTCCTTTCATAGGTCTTGCCACTCGGCTTGGCCCCACATTGGCTGATGGCCAACTAGCCAGTCCGTTGCCTTTCACATAGAAAGCTATAATGTCAGGCCTCTCTACAGCACCCAACTATCAGTGCATATGGTAAGAAGGCCCTCCTCTTGAGTAATCATGAATAATCTCAAATATGGCTCTCAGCTCAGCCCACTGACTACTCTGTCTAATAGCAGTATCAAACTAAATATTATCTGTTTCCGGCTGTATAGCAACAGCCGTCTGTTGTGTGGTGTGCCCACAGCTCAGTCCATCTGTGTACCAGGTACTTCCTGGTACTGCAAGCTGATCCTCTTTGTAAGAGGTTTTCTCTACTTCCTCAGGTAGATGAGATGATGATGCAACATTATCTATGTACTTCATCGGCCCTAACACCTGTTGTAACTCAGCAGAAAAGGAACTTGTGCCTTGTACTCTGCCACTCTAAATACACTACCTGGCTAGCATTGGTACTTAAATGACCCTTGTGTTGGGGATAGAGATCTATAAGTATAGTCATACACTCACAGAGTGGGTGGTCTGCACTTTTATGAGAATCTCCCCATAAAGGTCTGTAAAGCTGCATGTATGGCTGCTACCTTCTTCTCTCTAAAGGAAAAGTGGACTTCCCCTCCTATAATTGCGTCTAAATTCCTAAAGCCATACCCAGCCATTCTGTGCACTGACACAAAGCCCAACCAGAGCCCTCAGTGCTTACATGCATGTCTAGCTCATGGGTGACCTGGAATCAGTCACCTGCAGGACTTGTGCCAGCTGCATAGCCTGCTTAGCTGCCCCAAATTGCCCTCCTGGATCTTCTGTCCTACCTTAGGCTACACCCTTTTTACTCATACTTTACAAGGGTTTTTAAATCTGGGCTAAATGGGGAATAGAACCACTCTAATATCCCCGAAGCCCCAGCAAAGTCTGTAACTGCTTCACTGTGGTAAGGTGTGGATGCTTCTCTATCTCACCAGTAACAGCAGCTGGTATTGCCTTTCTCCCACTTGACCAGAAAACTCCGAAACGACAAACAGCCTAGGTCCCTGGCCCTTGGCTTTACCAATGGCCTGTCTACATGCCACAGGTGCTGCCAGAGACCACCAGAAGTGTGCTCCAGACCTGCAAGAGAATCAGGGTAACATAACATCATTGCTATCAATGGGGCTATGCAAGTATCGTTATGGTAACACAATGAACATCCACTGTCTTTTTTTTTCACATGAAGGCAATTTGTTTTTGCTGCTTAGTAGGCACATCCAGAGATTGTTTGCAATCTCAAGCCCTGGAAGATGTCCACTCTGGAATGTATTCAAGCACCAGGAAGATGAGCACAAGTGGCAAACAACCTATACCCAGGGGCCCAGTCATTGCTTTCACCTTGATGGTAGGTCTTTGTAGCCTCTGTAGCCATCTGAGCAGGCTGTCTTGCCCAGAAACTTATCAGGATTGCCATAAGTCAGGATATAGTTTGTCCCATTGTTAAAACAAGCACACAATGCGCATTTATGGCAAACCAGTAAATAGCAAGCACGCCATGAGGCCCCCAGTACTCTGGCATTCCTGCTAACTCCTGCCCCTAGAAAATGAAACAGCTGTGTGGCATCATCTGCAGGAGTCCTGCAAGTTTACGGCCTGGGTCTGAACTGCTTGCCTCTCCTAGGGAGCCTTTTGCATTTGGAACTGTTGATCAGGGTGTTGCTGCCTTTCAAGGGTTAACAGCACACATTTGGCTGTTTTCAGTCTGCTTAGGCTCCTTGCTCTTTTCTGTGCCCTCAGCAACTGCCTCCTCCACCTGGCTTGAGTTCCCTCCCAGCTTTAGACGTTTCCCAGCTCCCAGTGACTACTGCCAGTTGCAGCTGGCCCAAAGCCTCGGTCCACAGTTCCTCCCAACCCTCACTAGCTTGCTGCTGCTTCTCTCAGGCAGTGACTGTCCAACATTCACCCCCTGTACATTGTGCATCAGTTCTAGGTACTTACAGTCTCTGGTTGGAATCTCCAGACTGTGCACACTGTTGGCCTAAGCCCTCAGAGCCGTAACTCAGTCATTTGGGTAGGATCTGCCAGCTGCTGCTTTCCTTATGGCAGCTCTGGCCTAGCCTGAGCCTGCCTCTGGCTCTGCCTTGGACTCAGGTTTAGATTCTGCTTGGAGCTCCAGCGTGGATTCCACACTCCAGCCTGAAACCCAGGGAACAGGCCCTGGTCCTATCCGTGCTTCATGGCTGCTCTTCTGACCTTCATGGCCTCACTGGACTGCAGCTCACTGCTTTATTTTCTGTATCACCATCGGAGAGACCTCCGGCAAGGAAGCAGCCCAGTCCCTTCAGCCTCTGAGCTTTCTGTCCGAGAGCTCTGTTATCTCAGCAGCATGTATTCTTTCCATACATGATTTAGGATGCAGGATTTATGAGCAGCAAGTATCTCTTTCGGTGCCGTGCTGCAGGCTGGTCTCTTCATTTAACCCTTTGCCCTGGGCAACTCCTCTTTTTTGGGGCGGGGGGCTCCTCTTAATGAGGCTTTTGCCTGAGCCCAGGCTGGGAAGCATCCTGCTTGACTGCCAGTTGTCTTGTTTTCAGTTCAGACTAGGGAGTTTCACTTGAGACTCAGGCAGCCCTGAGAAGATACACAGAACTGCACACTGGGTTAAATACCTTTTATGCAGCTGCTTAGCTCCAGTCTACCTGTTTAGCCCCTTTTAGCCCTAGCCACTGTACATCCATGGCAGCCCTCAGACTCCTAGCCAGCCTGCCCTTGCTCATACCAGTCCTCAGCTCCTAGTCTACAATTATACAAAAATACACAAAGGCGGCCATTGGTTATATAAATTACTGTATTTACACCAGCCAGCGTTGACCTTGGCTATGGAAATTATTTACATGTGGTTGTTGGGAGATGTGCTTGTAGTGGGGCCCTATTGATAGGACAACTGTCTCCCAGATCCCCTTTACCCCCCAGCCTGAACCTAAGTACCACTATCTTGAACTTTCCCATTTCCCTAAGCTCTCCCATTTAGAGGGATAGATATCATATTTGTATTTCCAGTGCCAAACACGGTACCAGGCAAAGCAAGGCATTTGCTCTGCACTGAACTGTGTCCACTCTAACTCCAATTCCTATGTTAAAGCCCTAATCCCTAGCAGGGCTGTATCTGGCGATAGGGTTTTTGAGAGGGGATGAGATCGAGTAGTTTAGATGAAGTCAGAGGGTAGAACCCCATGTTGGGACTGATATTTTCATATGAAAGAAATACCAGAGGGCTCTTCTTTCAGGTGAGGACACAAAAAGATGTCCATATGTAAGCGAGAGTTAACTATAGCCACGGTGGCACATGCCTGCAATCCAAGTCATTCAGGAGGGTGAGGTGGGAACATCACGAGTTGAGGCTAGCCTAGGCAACTTAGGGAGACTCTATCTCAAATGTTTTTAAAAATTTAAATTAAGAAAAATGTAATGCAGTATATGTCCTTGATTTAAATTGAGCGAAAGAGAGAGGGAGAGAGACAGAGATAGTAACAGAGAGAGACAGAATGAGAGATACACACACAAAGAGAGACACAGAGATAGAAAATGAGAACTACACGTTATAATCAGTGATTGTTTTAAAATATCTATTGACCAGAGAGTTCCATACTTTGCTACACCATTTGTGATGTGGAGCTTAATTAAACACAACTTGTGTATTTTTCTTTGCTGTTCTTATCATAAATCTGTATTACCGCTAAATTATATTAAGAGATACATCCAGGCAAAGTCCAGCTGCACAGCTGGTCACCAGCTCAGATGCATTAGTTAACTAAGCTTATCTATCAATTAGCTTTTTAAAAAAAGTACTAACCAATTGTTTGAATTGTTCCAAAGTCTTAGTGCCATGTAGACAAAACCGTAAAACTCGTGGCCCTGAAGCAAGGCCAGCAGAGCGCTGTAGCTGCTGGTTTCAAACAGGAGCCTAATGAGAATTCTTTCTGTGGTCTGTTGGCCATTTCAGAACTTTGGAAATGGAATGGTCAACTCATCAGAAAGAAATAACAGGTGAGTATGGTGGACTTTATGGGGGCTGCAGGGGAGAGACCTGGAGCCTCGGGACCTGCACCATGTGGTTGACTCAGGGTGCTGGGAGAACAAGGAACTCTTCCCATCTCTGGGGGGCGACTGTGATCCTGCCTGCGTGTGGGCTGAGAATCAGACATCTCATATCGTCCTGTCCCCATCCCATGTCCCCCCCTCCCTCTCCCCCTGCTTAGCAAGTGGGAGCCAGTGAACTACATATCTTGTGAAAAGATTGGCTATGTTATTTAGTATGAGCTCTCCATATGCAAAGATAAAGACAACCATTTGGAAGAAAACAAGAGACAATATGACACAGTGAAGATCTCTGGCTGTCTAGCTTTGAAATTTATGCTTTCTTATGTCCCATTCTGTTCTGTTTTGTTGTGTTTAATTTTACTCCCTTTTAAAATACAATTAAAGAAAAACATAAAACTCTAAACACCTTCAAGGCATCTTTGAGAAAGGAATGTTTTCTAAAAATTTCCACAAGTTGTCTTAGACTCTAAGGAATGATACAGTTAAAATACATCTAATCATATTGCTATGAGTCCAATCACAATTCTTATCAACATTAATTCATGTTCCTCAGAGTCATCTGTTTTTTATATAGCTAAACACTAAAACTTAAATTTTCCTTGTTTAAGAAAAGAGAAAAAAGTGTTATGTTATTCTGGAAACTTTCATCATGATGGGAAGTCAATTTTACATTTTTCTGGGGAAAAGTCAGATTTCCTAAATTATTGCTAAATTGTTGCTTGCCCCAAAGACAATTTATGAACAATATTTTCCAGTCTTAGAAACCCTGTTCACCTTCAGCACATTTTGTAGAGAAAATTCTGGTCATGCTACTAATGTCTAAATTATATCTTTGCAACTATATGCTTAGATATGCCAAACAATTACTGACATTCTATCCTACTGAGATATATGAAGTCCACAAAAAAAAGTGTGCATCACTCTGCTTGGATGGATTACGTGCTGTTCCAGTTTGTTTACTTACACTAGACTTGAGGACATGGCCAGCTATCCTAAAAATAAGAGGACATATTATGGTAATCATCCCTAATTTTCCTATCAACTTAATCTGAAGCCCTTTATGACTTATTCTGTCTTATTATGACTGATCCTATTTGAATCTGGTTTGTTAGATTGCTACTTAGTATTGACTGATTTTATTTAAATCTGTTGTGATGGATAGCATCAAGTCTAAGAGTATAGGCAACTACACTGAAGATGACAAGATTCACTAAGATACCCACTCTGGTTTGATTATTACTTGCTTTTGAAGTCTTATAATATCTCCAATGTTTCATTTTTATTAATGTTGTTATATACTGCTGAGACATCATGGTAACCATTGTAGATCACCTTGTATTGCGGTTTTATGTGACTTTTTTGCTTCATGCTTTTCTAGGAATTATTTTGTTTTATCTTGCTTTGTTTTGTTTTTACCTCTAATACAGAAAGGATAGATATACATGTAGAGACTCATGCACGTGTAGAGCTTATAAACAATTTACGAGAACCAACTATATAACACATGTTGAAATGAGCAACTACTTTGAAGAAAAAGAGACACTACAGTACCCAGTGCTGATTCCATAATGTCATGATGTGAAATCCAGCAAAACTATCATTCTTTGTTCAAAGTGATTTTAGCTTGTTTTGTTTTATTTAAGTTCAACACACATGAAGGTATGGATAGCTGTTTTGAGGAGAATGAGAGACACTATGGCAGCCATTCTTGTCTTCCCTATTGTCTGGTCTTGAAGATCTGAAATGCCCTCCTCATCCTGCTCAGATCAATTCCATACTATGTTGTTTCATGTGAATTCCCTGTATGTGACAATATGGACAACTATTTGGAAGAAAACAAGAGTCAATACAATAGACAGTGAATATCTCCGATTGTCTAGTTTTGAAATTTATGTCTCTTACATTGCTTTCTTGTGATCCACTTTGTTCTGTTTTGTTGTGTTTAATTTTACCCTATTGATATAATTGCATGTATATTTGAGTGGGTAAGATGGATGACCATATTGCTGTTTTTGTCAGATCGTGGAGCAGAACTGTTAACAGTGTCACTGTTTGAATGTCTACTTTACATGTTTTAACTTTGTAATTTGAACAACTATTTCCTAGAAGTCAGTATGTAATTTGTCAAGTAATAATTTCTTAGGGGTTTTTTTTGGTTGTTGTTCTTTTCCTTTTTTCCTTGGAATTCTGTATTGTTGCTACCCTTTATTCTGTTTTTTTTTTCTCTTTAAATAAAATTTTTTTTAAAAAAGTGTGTACACTTTAACAGCTCACCATACTAGTATGTGTCTGGAAGTTAATGGCCGCCATTTTTTTAAATACCTTTTGTAGAGGCCAAGGGTAACTTGCATTAATTTCATGATGTCTCAAAACACTCAGTATGAAAATATTTATACAAACTTCTGGGAAGATGGTGGAGTTGTGAGCAGCAGCAAACCAGCCGCTCTAAGACTGGGACACCAGACACTGGTGTCTAGCAACTTGGGAAGAGAAGGAGGAAAGAAGTGGATCCCCAAGACCCATGAAAGCTCTGAAGGGAGATCTGAGCCCACAGGGAAAGTGAGGTGACGGACCTCAACAAAGCAGTGGCAAATTGCACTTTCTGTCTGACTCCTGGGTCAGTGGGAAACGGTGCATTCTCCCTGACTCCCAGCTTGTGGTGTGAAACAAAGAGGCTCAAGCCTAGAGGTGCAGTGACAGCAGAGGACCCTGGATGCCTCCACAGAGAAACACAGTGGAGACGTGGAGCAGTGGATGCTAAGTTGACGATAATTGGCTCCAGTTCAAACATCTCTGGCGGGGAGACTGACTGGCCACCATTTTGGGGAGGGTCCAGCTGAACCCAGGACTCAGAACAGCCAGGGGTTGATTCATCTCAGGGCTCCGAATGTCAGGGTAAGGTACAGCCCTGAGGGACACTCATGATCATGGAGCTGAGGTCAAGCCAGTAAAAAAGACACACTGTTGCGGGTTGAACAACTTGGGTCATAGACCCACAATCAGAGACCAGCATTAGCCTAATCTTCTGCAGAGCTCAATCAGAACCCTACATTATTCCTGCTGCAGGCCTGCTGGGATCATAAAATATGGATTTGGGCTCTGTCTGCATCCTTTGTTTACCGGTAACAGCAGGACAGTCCCCAAAATGACACTATGACAGAAATGGAGACCCCAAAAGATAATAACAGGCTTGAAATCTTTTTTTAAAATTGTATATTCTTGTTTTTTCACCAGTGTAAACATTGATTTTTAGTTTTGTTTAGTTATTTTTGTTTCTTCCTTTTTTGTTTCCCTCTAAAAGCTCAGGTAATCTTCACTGTCCTTCAACCTTGCTTCTAATACCGTTCTCTTCTTCTGTTTCTCTATTTTTCCCCCATCCCAGTTAAATCTTCTCCCCAGAGGGTAAAATCACTCAACTGAGAAGTTATTTGCCACATATAATTTTCTAGTATGTTTTAGATTTTGTTATACAAATCTTGTTCTTACGGTTAAAGGTGGCAAACTAATAGTTACTACAGTTTGTCACCTTCTAGGCTGTGCTTGATGCTACTTTTATTACTGATTGTACTATTGTCTTAGCTACTTTTTGCAGATGCTGAGACACAGTACCTGACACCCCAAGTAAAAGGAAGAAAGGTTTATTTAGCTCACACCACCAAAAGATTCCTAAGTTTAATAAACAAACTCAGTAGTGTAACAGGATACAAAGTCAATATTCAAAAATCAGTAGCATTCCTACACACAGGTAACAAACTCACTGAGGGAAATTAGGGAAACCACACCTTACACAATAGCATCGGAAAAAGAAAATACTTAGGAATCAATCTAACAAAGAAAGTAAAAGACCTTTATGTTGAAAAACACAGTACTCTGAAAAGGGAGATCAAAGAAGGTATCAGAAAAATGAAAAGCTAACCCTTATTCTTAGGGAGAGAGAACCAATATAATGAAAATGGTCATATTTCCTAAATTATTATACAAATCTAACGCAATCCTGATCAAAATACCAATGGCGTACGTCAGAGAATTAGAAAAAAGTATCCTAAAACCCATTGGAATCAGAAGAGACCTAGCATAGCAAAAGCAATTCTAGGCAACAAACAGAAGGCAAGGGGCATCACAATCCCTGGCTTGACATTACACTTCAGATCTACTGTGATAAAAACGCATGGTACTGGCAATAAATAAATAAATAAATAAATAAATAAATAAATTCATGGATCAATGGAATAGATTAAAAATACAGAAACAACTCCAAAAATCCTCAGCCACCTTAACTTTGACAAAGGTGCCAAACACATCCCCTGGAAGGAAGGTAGCCTCTTTAACAAGTGGTTCTGGGAAAACAGGCTTTCCACATGCCAAAGATTAAATGCAGACTCCTATCTCTCACCAAGCACTAAACTAAAATTGAAATAATCAGTGATCTACATATCAAAACAGAAACACTAAATTTGCTGGAAAATTGGATAGAAATTGAAGACATAGGTCAAGGCTAAGATTTTATGAACAAAACCCTGATCACATACGAAATAGTACAAAGAATTAACAACTGGAATTTCATCATAGTGAAGAAGTTTTTGCATAGCAAAAGAAATCACCAAAAGAGTGAAGAGACAATCTAAATAGTGGGAAAAAATTTTGCCAGTTATTTGTTGGAAAAAAGAGTAATGTAAAAAAAAAAAAATCAGACACTCCAAATTTAAAGACAATATGAAATGGGCATCTCAAATGAACAGATATTTCTAAGATGAAGAAGTAAAAACAGAAAATAGATATATAAAAATGTTTAACATTACTAGTCATTCAAAAGGTGCAAATTAGAACAAAACAGATTCTATCTCAAGAAAGTATGGCTATCATCAATAACAAATGCTGGGGGGGGGTGTCCTAGGGGAAAAAGGAACCCTTCTCTACTGTTATTGGGAATGTAGACTAGTGCAACCACTGTGGAAATCAGTGTAGAGATTCCTCAAAAACTAAAACTAGAGGTTCCATTTGATCCAGTTATTCCTATTCTTGGTACCTTCCCGTAAGAATTAAAAGCGTCATACCACAACACTATACACATGCCCATGTTTATAGGAGCACAATTTGTAATAGCTAAATATTGAAAACAGCCCAAATGCCCATCAATGAATGAATGGGTAAATAAGATGTGATTTTTTTAAATATAATGCAGTACTACTCTGCCATACAGAAGGATATATTTGAGACATTTCTAAGTAAATGGATGCACCTTGAGACTATACTCTTAGGTGAAATAAATCAGACACGCATTTTTAAATATTGCATTATTTCTCTGGTGTGAGAAACCAAAAGGGTAAATAAGGATGTAAATGTGTAATAGAAATTGAGAAATAGGAAGAAAAGGTTCAAATGAAAAAGGAATAAAGGAAAGGGTGAGGAGAAGTGAAAGAAAAGAAAAAAAAATAAAAGGAAAAATGGAAACAAAGCTTTTGTAAATAAGTAAATGAAGAGAGGTTGAAGAGAGAAGGAACTGGTAAAAAAAAAAAAAAACAAGAATCAAGATATACTCTTTATGGGCTGGGGATTTAGCTCAACAGCATAAGCACCTGCCTTGCAAGCACGAGGTTGTGCTTGCTAGGTTCGATCCCTGGTACCGATTAAAAAAAAAAAAAAAGATATACTATTTACAGGTACACATTCCCTGTGATAAATGTGATCATTATGTATATTATGTATACCAATAAAAATGTAAAAAATACTTATATATCTTTTCTTCTGGTGTATACATTTTTGGCAGACTGTATATGTTTCATCTGATACCTATGTAAGACATATATACTTTAACTGGGTCATTACTATATGCTAGGCACTGTGATAAATTATAAAAATATTTTATTAGTACATGTTTGACATACAGAAGGATCACATTCATCATAAGCAATGTGTACCTGGGCATAATATATCTTAATTCTTTTTTCCCTTTCCCTCACTCCCTTCAATCCTTCTTTCCTGACCCATTTACAAAAGCTTTGTTTCCATTTTTTCCCTTCCATTCTTTTTTTGAAATCCATTTTTCATACCTTTGTTTCCCCCTTCCCTTGCTTTACTTCCCGCCTGACCATGTTCTATTTCCCAATATCTATCCTTTGTTTCGCTCCTTATTTACCCTGCGGGTTTCTAACACAAGAGAAACAATGTGACATTTAACCTTGTGTGTCTTACTTATTTCATTCATTACGGTCTCAAGGTGCATGGTTTTCCTCAAAATGACTCCAGTTTATCCTTCTTCATGGAAGAACTGTATGACTGCATTGTATATAAATACCACATTTCCTTTATCAATTCACCTGTTGAAGGGCATATGAGCGGTCTCTAAGATTTAGTTACTACAAATTGTGCTGCTGTAAACAGAGGTATGCCTATATGTGATCAATTTTTTAAATGAATAAATTAGTTTGATTCTCACTATAACCCTATGAGGTAGATGCCAGTGTTGCCTTACTCATGATAAGAAAACCAAAGCATAAGAAAGGGTCTCTGCTTAAGAAGACTGTTGATAGTGGTTGAATAAGCTTAGTTTTCATATTTAAGAGACACATTACAGTATTTCCCATTTAAAATACCCTTGTTTGTATGCATAAAATGATAATTTTGAATACTATTTACTCATTAAGCAGTAGTCCTAGCTGTTCAAGAGGCTGAAGCAGAAAGATCACAAGTTCAAGGCCAGCCTTAGGTGACTTAACAAGACCCTATTTCAAAAAATAAAAAGGGCTGGAGTGTAGCTAAGTGGTAGAGTACTTGCCTAATACAAGCAAGGCCCTGGGTTCATCCCTCAGTGCAGAAACACACACAAGCACATGCACACACACAAACACACACAAAGTTGCTTTCAAAGAATAGCATGCAATAATTCATTAGCCTACTTCAAGTTAGTTATTTGCTTAAAAGTAATAAAACTGTCAGGTCCATGAGAATAAAATCAAGAAAACTCTGTTCACATAGTATGTTTGTTAGATAAAGAATGATGCTCAGTAAATGTTTTGATTATATAAATGAGAACAATCCCCTAAGTGTCACCAGAACTTTAGACTACCTTGCTCTACATTTCTTTGGTCAAGATTTCCATATTTTCTTCCTAACAAGGTCGTCTGTCTCCTAGTTATCCCCATCTGAGATGACAACTGCACAGTCAAACAAAGACAACAAAGGAAAATTTATTCCCTTTTCCATGGATTCATTAATAGCCTATAAATAATGTGGGATCAATAGTTCATACCAGAGCTATACAGTCCCAATTGATAAATCTTTTCTGGTGAAGTAAATTTTTTTAAATGTGCCTACTAGAAGGATAAGGCACAACATGGCTCAAGACTTACCATAATTGATGAAAGATATGAATTCAAGAAACTCAATGAATTGCAAGCAAAATATGCACAGAGAAAAATAACACCTCAACAAATAATCATTTTGCTCAAAAACAGTGATAAATTGTAAATCTATAAGAATTCAGGACAGGTGTGATGACACATACACATAATCCCATGAGTATGTGCCATGAGTTTGAGGCCATCCTGGACTGCATAGTGAGACAGTATCTCAAAAACACAAAAAATATAATAAATAAAATAAATGTATTCAGAAGGAGTAAAGACATAAACACAAAGGAATAATGATACAATTAACATATGATCTATCACTTGAATCAGTGAAAGCCAAGAGACAATGGAACATCTTCAATGTGCTAGAAGAAAACTGTCAGAGTTGTAGTGGCACACGCCTGTAATTCCAGCACTTGGAAGGCTGGGACAGGAGAATCAACACGAGTTTGAGGCCAGCCTGGACTACATTGTGAGACTCTGTCTTAAACTGCACCTCCTTCCAAAAAGAAAGAAAAACAGTATTAATTTGAATTCTATACCCAATAAAAATATCCTTCAAAATGAAGGTGAGGACTGGGGATGGAGCTCAGTGGTAGAGAACTTACCTAACATATGCAAGGCCCTGAATTCAATCCCTAGAACTACCAAAAAATTCGTAAAAATGAAGGAGAAATAAAGATATTTTCAGGCAGGGAAATGTTAGAATTCATCCCCAGAAGATTCACAATACAGGAAAACCTAACATGATTTTTTCAGAATGAACAAAAAGTAAGTCAGAAGGAAACCCAGATCTAAAGGAAGAAGTCAAGAATTCCAGAAGGGTGCCAGGGATTTAGCTCAGGGGCTCAAGTGCTTGCCTGGTAAGTGTGAGTGAGGTTGTGAGTTAGAAAATAATTTCTACAATAGTGTTTAACGAAGTGGGGTCTTCAGATACATATCACCAACATCATCTGAGAACTTAGTAAAAATGCAAAAATGTTAACTGTATCACAGATTTACTGAATAAAAAGCAGTAGAAATATGGCCCATAAATCTGTGTATTAATAGGAGCATGCATATAGTTAGAACTACTGAACAGCTACTTTAAAAATGTATCACAAAAATATGTATCTAAAAATAGGAGAAAAAATTTAAAAAGGAGTGATTTTTTTTCAAATGTAATGTAAGCAAAGTAAGGAAATAAGTAGAAACAAAAGACAAAAACTAAATGAGATAATTTTTAAAAATCACTATGGAGGACTCGAACCATATTAACTAAGGCAAGCAAGACAAAGCAAGATGCAATAATACACTGCTTACAAACATAAAATTCAATTATAAAATCAGAGGTTAAAAATACAAAGTAGGAAGACTGAATAGAGTATACTATAAAAACACAAAGTAGAAAGTATGCATGGTTATATTAAAGTAGACATGAGAATATATTACTGGAGATAAAAGGTATAAACATAAAAGAAAGGTTACCAAAAAGACCTATAATTCCTAAATGTTATATGCAACTAAGAATACAGTTCCAAAAGTGACCGAAATCTGCAAATCTATTATCAAGTAGATTATGTGAAGTAACAAAAAAAGGGGAACTTCAAAAGGTTGTGTTATATAATTCTATTTGTATAATACACTCTAAATGATAAACTTATGTAGATGGGGGACAAATTAGTGCTTTCCAGGGATGAGTATAACTATACAGGGACAGGATATGGAAATTTTATTGCCAAAGGACATTTTTGATCTTGATTATAGCAGTGAGTGCACTTATCTACCCAATGCAGATAAAACCACAAAGAACTATACACGCACAAATAAAATCATGTAAAATGACTGAAGTACGAATAATACCTGAATTGTACCAATGCTCCTTCCTTTGTGTTGACATAATATGATTGATATTATATGAAGGTGTTACCACTGGGGGAAACTAGGTGAATGGTACATAGAAATGCTCTGTATTATTTTTACACTTCTTTTTGTTATTGTTAGTGGTGGTTTGTTGCCTTGGTTTTGTTTTGTTTTGAGATACGGTCTTGTTATGTAGTTCAGACCTGCCTTGAATTCACTATATAGCCCAGACTGGCCTTCAGCCTATGGCAATTCTCCTTCCTTAGTCTTCCAAGTACCTGGCTTATTTTTATAACTTCTTGCAATTTTGTTATTACAGAGAGAGAGAGAGAGAGACAAAGAGACAGAGAGACAGAGAGACAGAGAGACAGAGAGACAGAGAGAAAGAGGAAAATCTACCTTTAAAATTCAAGAATATTTGGAAATTAAACAATACTTTTAAAATAACCTATAAATTGAAAAAACACACATTTTGACCTGAATAATATGGGGGGGGTATCAAATATTGTGGAAATCTGTAAAAGAAGTGTTTAAACAAAAAATTTTGGCTTCAAATATAGCACCAAAAGAAAGATTTAAAAATAAAGATATTACCCTTTAATCACAAGAAACTCAGAAAAAGTAGAGCAAATTAAATCCAAACTAATTAAAAGAGAGTAAGAAAAAGCAATACAGAAAATCAATAAAATAGAAAAAGAAAAAACAATGGAGGAAATCAGCAAAACTATAATTTGGATATCAGTAAAAATTAATAAAACTGATAAGCCATTTAGCAAGATGACCAGGAACAAAAGAAAACACAAATTAGCCCAAAAAAAAAAAAATCTTCAAGGGGTAAAAATGAGTCCATAATCCCAAACTATGTAGATCTTCAGAAAGATAAAACTTTATACCTATATATTTACACGTAAGACAAACTTTGCCAGAAAATGATAGTGCATGCCTATAATTCCAGTAGTCTAGAAGGCTGGGACAGGAAAGATAGCAAATGTGAGTGTAGACTGGGTAACTCAGAAAGACCAGTCCCAAAAAGGGACTGGCTGTGCCACCAGGATCCAGGTAAAAATCAGTGTGGCAAGGCCCAGAGCCCAGACCCTCCCATCACAGCTACTAGGATGCAGGAAAAGCACCACGGTAAGGCCCAGAGACTGACTGGAACATCAGCCACACAGCATGGCCTCCAACCAGTGTGCACAGGAAGGACAGGTGGAACCAGCAGTATGAAATGATCAGAAGCAACAGTAACGTTAGGAGCCAACAGGTGGCAAATTAGGCAAACCCACATTGTGCTTGGAACAAAGACACACAGAATAGAAGCGGCAGGTGGGATTTTCCCTTTTCTCTCTCTTTTCTTCTTCTCTTTTTTTTAATCTTTCTCTTCTTTTTCTTTCCTTTTTTTTGTACCGGGGATCGAACTCACAACCTCACACTTACTAGGCAAGTGCTTGAGCCACTAAATCCCTTACCCCCTTTTTTCTCTTTTCTAAATGGTAGGGAAAACTCCAGCCACAGAAAACTAATCCCATCCCCCAAACCCAGAGACCAAATTCAGATAATCCCTTCCTCCTTCACTCTCTTTAACTTCTTCTCTAGTTTCCCAAAGTTTGCATGATTACCCTTTGTCCCCAGCCTGGCTTCTACTTTCTTTTCAGTTATTTCTGTTTTATCCAACAGCTTTGTTACCACAGGGTAAAACCACTCTACCAAGGGGAAATACATTACACACAAACTCCCAATTTATGGTCAGTTCTGTAATGTAATTGTAGATTTTGCTCCTGTGGTTAAAGGAGCAAAATTAATAGTTACCACAGTTTGTCACTTTCTGAACTGTGCTTGATGCTACTGTTATTACTAATTATACTACTTATTTATTTATTATTGGTATTGGGATCAAACTCATAACCTCACACTTGTCAGGCAGGCACTTATGACACTGAGCTAAATCCCCAGCCACTATGCTAGCTAGGATGTCCTATCTGTTTTAATCAATTTTTCTCACTTCTGAAACAATAATGGGAAGTTCTGAAGTAATAACTTCACCACACCCCAGCACCAAAGGACTGGGGACTAAGCTAAACAGATGCTAACAACTCACTCTTAATTAATTGGAAAGGTAGGATCTTGGAACAGATGCAAACCAACAACCTCCTACACACAGAAGACATCCCCAAAGAACAAAGTTTACCTATAGAGGTCTTGACAGTGATAAAGCTACCTACTACAAAAACTCACAAGGATCAACAAAGAAAAAAAAACTTTTGAAACAGAAAATGACAAGACTCAGAAGCAAAATGCAACCTCTGACCTCAAGCTCACTAAGTACAAGTCCAGCAGATGCCAAGATAAGAGGACAATGGAAGACACAAACCTGACATTTCTGAAATGACAGCAACCAAAGTAGAAACAAATCCATGAGGCTATAGAGGAAATCACATCAGAAATAATATCTCAGGTAAAAAAAATGTCAACATTTATAAAGGAATTACTCAGAAAATCTAGAGATAGATTAAAAAAATTTTTAAAGACAATGATAGGAAGGCAATGGAAACCATGAATGATTAATATAGGAAAGAAATAGAATGCATGAAATGGATTCAAATGGATATCCCAGAAATTAAAAATTACATTAAAAGCTGACAAAACTGCCTGAACAAAACTGAAGACAGACTTTCAGACTTTGTTTTTTATATTTTAAAGAGAATAAAACAAAAACAATAAAATGGACCCAAACAAAACAGTGAGAACAATATTAGATTTCAAAAAAAGACAAAAGAAAGTCCCCCACAGGAGCTATACTACATACTGTTATAACTCTAAATAGATGCTCAGAATACCAGCTTTAGGCCTGCAAAGTTGACCAAACAACACAAGCATTAAGCTGTTTTTATTTCAGGTGCTGTCATCTCAGCCTGTGTTCCTCTGCGTCAGCTGGCTGCTTATGGGGGCGTGCTTTTCTTGTCTCCCAGCCTGTGCACCAGCTGGCTCACAGGAGGGGGTCATCTTCTTGATTTTCCTCCTGGCCCACGACTACCACTGGTACATGGAGGGGGGTGGTGGCTTCTTGGATCTCCTCCTAGCCCATGACTGTCGCTGTCTCACAGGAGGTGGTTGAGACTCAGATTTTGAAGAGAGGATATTGGCTAGCCATTATGAAATGCAAAATCTCTTGAAACAACAAAAGGTCAGGAAATAACAATTCAACAGCTGCAAGATGACACAAAGAAAAATGATATAAGAATAACTGACGTCAACAGAAATGCAAGAGTCAACATAAATGACATTAAAAAACTACTTATAGAATAGCAGAAAATTTTCATAAGCATGTGAAAAGAATCTGACATACAGATAAGTGAGGCATTTAGATAACTGAGGCATACAGAACTCTAGTTATCCATAAGCAAACACAGAGACATATAATAATCAAGTTCCCAGAAATGCAACACAGGAACAGAATATTAAAAAGATGTTTGAGAAAAGAAACAGATCACCTATAAAGGAAAACCCACCAGAATCACAGCAGACTTCTTAAGACAAATCCTTAAATCAAGAAGTATTTCAAGTCCTGAAAGAAAACAATTTCCAACCCAGATTGTCATATCCTGAAAAACTAACTTTTAAAATTAATGGAGAGGTCTGGGGATACTGTAGCTCAGTGGCATAAGCACCTGCCTAGCAAGTGTGAGGTCGTGAGTTCAATCCCCAATACCAATCAATCAATCAATCAATCAAATTAATGGAGGAATAAAATACTTCCATGACAAAGAATAACTCAATTCATGATCACCAAACCAACCCTACAGAGTACTTAAAGATATTCTAGACAGAGATAAAAATCACAATTCCAAGAACAACAACAGAAAGAATCCATCAAGCAGGACAAGCAATTAAACGGAGGGGAAAGGCAGGGAACCAAGAGCAAGAAAATACCATGACAAAGATAAGCCAATACATATCAGTCATGACCATCAAAGTACATGGCCTCAGTTCGCCAAGCAAAAGAAACAGACTAGCAGAATGGATCAAGAAACAAGATCCAGCTGGGGCTTTAGCTCAATGGCATAAGTGCTTGCCTGGCAGGCACATGGTCATGAATTTGATCCATGGTGAAAGAAAGAAAGAAAGAAAGAAAGAAAGAAAGAAAGAAAGAAAGAAAGAAAGAAAGAAAGAAAGAAAGAAAGAAAGAAAGAAAAGAAAAGAAAAGAAAGAAACAAGATCCAACAATACACTGTATACAAGAAACACATTTAACAACAAAAAAAAAATTCATAGCCTGAAAGTCAACAGATGGAAAACAATATTCCATGCAACAAGAACCCAGAAAAACGCAGGGGTGGCCATTCTGTTTGCAGACAATGCGAAATTCAAACCAAGAATGATCAAAAGAGATAAAAAAAAAAAAGGTCACTACATTCTTGTTAGGGGAAAACTTCAAGAAGAGGAGATAATAATCATAAATATGTAGGCAACAAATATGGGAGCACCCAACTACATAAGACAAATACTAATACACATGAAAAATCAAATGAACAGTAACACAATTGTAATGGTAGACCTTAATACCCCATTGTCACACATAGATAGATGAATGAGACCAAAAAATCAGCAAAGAAATATCAGAATTGAACAAAACTTGTGAAAAAATAGACTTGGTAGCTGTTTACAAGGTGTCCCACCCAATAACATCAGAAGACACATTCTTCTCAGCTTGCACATGGGACATTCTCTAAAATAGACAATAGGGGCTGGGGATTTTTTGTTTGTTTGTTCGCTTTTGTTTTTTGGTACCAGGGATTGAACTCAGCTTTGCACTTACTAAACAGGCACTTGTGCCTCTGAGCTAAACTCCCAGACATGGGGCTGGGGATTTAACTCAGCGGTGTAAGTACCTGCCTGGCAAATGTGAAGTCGTGAGTTCAATCCCCGGTCCAGATAGATAAACAAATAAGTAAATAAATAAATAGACCAGATATTAGGGCTGGGAATTTAGCTCAGTGGTGTAAGTGCCTGCTTGGCAAGCGTGAGGTCATGAGTTCAACTCCCGGGGCCAAAAAAATAAAATAAAATAGACCGGATAATAGCCCACAGAACATGGTTAAGTAAATGCAAAGGAATTGAAATTATCCCATGCATATTATCTGACCATAATACACTAAAATTGGAAATTAATGGCAAAAGAAGCTTTAAACACATGGAAATTAAATAACAACTTCACAAATAACCAATGAGTCACAGATGAAATCAAAGAATCTACAATATCTACAATTAAATGAAAATGCAGATACAACATACTGGAACCTATAGGATGCAATGAAAGCAGTCCTAAGGAAGAAATTTATAGCAGTGAATTCTCACATTAGGAAAACAGAATGAGCACAAATAAACAACCTTTCTCTAACTTATAGAAAAAAAAGAGCAAGCCAAGCCAAAAGCCCATACAAGGGAGGAAATCATAAAGACAAGAGTAGAAATGAACTCAATTGAGACTAAGAGAACGATACAAAGAAATAATAAATCAAAGAGTTGGTTCCTTGAAAGAATAAATAAAATTGATAAACCCTTAGCCAACCTTATCAAAATAAAAGAAAGACTCAAATTCATGCCATGAGGAATGAAAAGGGTGAAATCACTATAGATTCTGTGGAAATTCAGAAGATCATCAGTACATACTTTGAAAATCTTTACTCTCATATGATGGAAAACACAGAAGAAGCAGACAGATTCCTGAATATGTACAAATTACTAAAGCTGAATCAAGAAGATATAAAAATTCTGAATAACTCAGTATCAGTCAATGAACTTGAAAATGCAATTAAAACTTACCAACAGAGAAAAACGCAGGTTCTGATATAGTCATTGCTGAGTTCTACAAGAAATTTAGAGAAGATTTACTATCAATACTCCTCAAACTCTTTGATGAAATTGAAAAGGAAGCAATACTTCCAAACTCATTCCTGGAAGCAAGCATTACCCTGATACCAAAACCAAAGAAAGATCTAACTAAAAAAAAGAGAACCACAGATCAATCTCCCTAAAGAACATAGACACAGAGCTGGGGATTTAGCTCAGCAGGCGTAAGTGCCTGCTTTGCAAGCATGCCATTGTGAGTTTGATCCCTGCCTGGTACTGGTAAAAAAAAGAAAAGAAAAGAAAAGAAAAGAAAAGAAAAGAAAAGACAAGACAAGACAAAAATCCTCAAGATACTGGCACACAGACTGTAGCAAATTGTCAAGATTATATACCATGATCAAATGGGATTCATCCCAGGAATGCAGAGATGGTTCAACACATGCAAATCAATAAACATAATACACCATATTAACAGAGCCAAAGACAAAAATAACATGATCATCTCAATAGATGCAGAAAAAGTTTATGACAAAGTCCAACACTCATTCATGATAAAAACTTCATAGAAAGTCAGAACAGTCTTTCTCTCAATCTGATAAAAGTGATCTATGACAAACCAATAGCCAACATCATATTAAATGAACAAAAACTGAAAGCTTTCAAATTCAGGAACAGGACAAGAATATCCACTATCACAACTCCTATTCAATATACTTCTGGAATCACTAGCCAGAGCAATTAGGCAAGAGAGAGAAATAAAAGAAATCAGAATAGGTAAGAAGTTAAATTATCATTATTCACAGATGACATGATACTGTATATAGAAGACCCCAAAAACTCCACCATGACTTCAAGATTTAATAACCAAATTCAGTAGCATAGCTGGATACAAAATCAGCACTCAAAAATCAATAGTATTCCTGTGAACAGACAACAAACTCACTGCGACAGAAATTAGTGAACCACACCCTTCACAATAGCATCCAAAAAAATGAAATACTTAGGAATCAACCTAACAAAGGAAGTAAAGGATCTATACATTGAAAATTACAGTATTCTAAAAAAGAAGATCAACAAGGATATAAAAAAATGAAAAGATATTCCTTGCTCATGGATAGGAAGAACCAACATAGTGAAAATAATCATACACCCAAGTTTGTTACACACATATAAAACAATCTCAATCAAAACACCATTAGTATACCTCATAGCACTAAAGAAAAACAATCCTAGAATTCATCTGGAACCAGAAGAGACCTAGGAGAGCAAACACAATTCTGGGCAACAAAGGCAAGGCAGGAGGCATCACAATCCCTGACTTAAAATTATACTACAAAGCTATCGTGATAAAATCAGCAAGGTACTGGCAAAAAAACCAGATCTTAATACCAATGGAACAGATTAGAATATGCAGACACAACAATAAACACACTCAGCCACTTTATCTTTGAGAAAGAGGCCAAACATGTTCACTGGAAGAAAGACAGCCTCTTTAATAAATGGTGCTGAAAGGATTTTCTACATGCAAAATACTAAATGTGCATCATCATGCAGTAAACTAAAGTCAAAATGGATCAAGGACCTAAATATTGAAACAGAAACACTGAATCTGCTAGAAGAGAAAGTAGGTAAAAATCTTGAAGACAGAGATATAGGTAGAGAGTTGATGAACAAAACCCAGACTGCATGAGAAATATTTCAAAGAATCAACAACTGAGATTTTTTTTTTTTTTTTTTTTTTTTTTGGTACCAGGAATTGAAATCATGACCCTGCACTTTGCCAGTCAGGCACTGTATCAGTGAGCCATATATGCAGCTATGGGATCTCATCTTATTAAAAAGCCTTTGCACAGCAAAAGAAATCACCAACAAAGTGAAAAGACAACCAGCAAAGTGGGAAAAATTTAGCCAATTGTCCTTCA
>PVJX010018390.1:0-36631 GCA_004027295.1 Dolichotis patagonum
GAGGAGTGCGTGGACAATGAGGTTCGGACACTGCTGGGTGCCGTGGAGGTGGTAAGGGCCACTGTGGTGCCAGTTTCCCTACTGCTGGGGTAGGAGGAGGTGGTGGTGGCTTGGACTGATGTGGACCCCAGGTGGGGTGTGGAGGAAGGTTGTGTGACGTGGACAGGTGATGTCCTGGCTGTGCTGAATGACACGTGAGTCTGAGTGGTGGAACTGGTGATCATGCTGAGTGGTTGAGTAGTTTTAGTGGTTCCTGTAACCGAGGAGGCTGGGTGGGTGGTAGCAATTGTTGTCGTGGTGGAAGCGGAAGACACCACCTGTGGTCCAGTTGTGGTGCTCTGAGAGCTGGGAGTTACCAAAGAGGTGGTGACTGTTGGTGACTCACTGGTAGGCCGTGTCTGAGGCCTGGTTGTGGTGGGAATGTTGGCGGTGGTCTGGATGGTTGTTCCTGGGTGTGTGGAGTGTTGAGTGTGGGAGACTGACAGCATGGGAGAGGAGTGTGTGGATAATGTAGTGTGGACAGTGCTGGGTGTGGTGGAGGTGGTAGCGGCCACTGTGGTGCCAGTTTCCGTACTGCTGGGGTAGGAGGAGGTGGTGGTGGCATGGACTGATGTGGACCCCAGGTGGGGTGTGGAGGAAGGTTGTGTGACGTGGACAGGTGATGTCCCGGCTGTGCTGAATGAGATGTGGGCCTGGTTAGTGGAAATCGTGGTCATGGTTGGTTGTGTTCCAGTGTGTGTTGATATTGTCACCATGGAGGCATTCTGGGTAGTGGATGTTCGCGTCATTGTGGAAGCAGAGGCTATGTGAGGGCTGGTTCTGTCACTCTGAGAGGATGGAGTTACCAGAGCCGTAAGTGTTGGAGACTCACTGGGAGGCTGTGTCTGGGCTCCTGATGTGGGTGCAGAGTGGCTGGTGGTCTGTGGGGATGGACCTTGAGGAGTGTGAGTTGTGTGGTGGGGGGTTTGGAAGGCAGACAGCGTGGGCTGAGAGTGGCTGGGCACACGCGTTGGCAGCACTGTGGAGGTGAGTTCCACAGGCTGCGTTTTCGGTGCTGTCGGGTGCCCGCTGCTCTGGCTCGTGTGCTGTGTAGCTGCTCCGGAAGTCAGGTGTTCTGTTGTCGGTGTGTGTGTCGTTGTCGCTATGCCTGTCGTTTTCTCATGGGAAGTTGTTTCTGTGGAATCACAGAAGGTGTTATGATACATTCCTGTGTGTCCGACACTTTCCCTTGTTTGTCCTTGTCTCTCCGGTTGCTCAGCAGTGGACGCTGCCCCTTCTGGCTCCTGTGCCCGGCCCATTCCCTGCACTGCTCCTGAGGCATCTGTGGTCCTCCCCGCGATTTGTAGCTGCCGCCTTTCTGCACTTCAGCCACCACCTCTACATGTGCACAGTCCCAGTTTTGCCATTTGTGGTACTGGTTCTGGGTGTGGATCCCCAGGGTGTGGCCTGTGGGTGATGCCACCCTGCCCTGCTCTACTGTGCAGGGACGCACATGTGCCCTAGACATCTTGGTGTCCCGTGGTCCGTGGCTCACCGTGTCCCTGAGGTGTCGCCCATGTGGTCGTGGTCAGTGGTACCACTGTCGTCTGTGCCGTGAACTGAGCTGTGGACATGGTAACTGGGCTGGGAGATGATACTGCGGGCTCTGTTGTTGCTGTGGTAACTCTGTGTCCTGTGGCTGTTGATGTCATTGTGACTGTAGACACCAGAGGTGATGTGGCAGGTGTGGTGACAGCCGTGGTGGTTGGAGGAGATTCTACAAGGAACAGGCCCTCTGTGTTTCCCAGCTTGTGTCTGAGGCCCCTGCCTGCCTTGGCCTCCTGGAGGAGCACTGGCCTCTTGCTTCCCTGCTATGATCCTGTGCCTTCTATGCGCTGTGTGGCAGTGGTGGCCTGGTGGCAGAGGCCATGAACACATGGTCCTGTGGACCAGTTGGATGGGCAGATATCCTGTCCCCCAGTTTCCAGGCCCTGCATCATGTGCCAGTATGAGCTGGGGCTACCTGCTCTGTCTCTCACATTTCTAGTGGCAGAATCAGGTGCGTGGAAATGGTCACATCAGTGGCCAGCTTGGGCTGTAACAAGTTTTTCAGAAAAATCTCCACTTGTTTTTGCAGCTCAGGACCCTGTGTGGTGACAGTCCTCCCCATAGTCTCACCTTGGCACAAGCAGAGGCTCCCCCCTCCCCCATGTTACCTCTTGTTGCAGTGGAGGCTGAGTCCGTCCATCTCTCTGTGGAGGCTGTGGTCGGGTAGCCTGGCGTCTGGGTGCCTGTGGCTGTGAGCAGAGTGGTGGGTTGGCTGGTGCTGTTGCCTGCTGTGGTGGGCGGTGAACCTGTGTGAGGTGGTCACATCCTCAGGATGGGCAGGGCCTGGTCCCCCTGTCTTATGGACCTGCTGACATCTCACTGCACTGCAGAACCCAGGGGCTGGGTGGGAGGGTGAGGGACTGGGTGGCTGTCTGAGGTTTTAGGGGACCCAGGCATGGAGGCTGGGCTGGCCAGAGCTAAGTTCTGCTGTCTTTCTCCTCTGGCCTAGATGGCACCCCCCATCCCCAGCACCGGGGATACTGAGGCTGGGCCAGCGTGAGGGCTTGGAACGGGTGGTCACCTGTAGTGGACAGCAGCGGTGGCGATGTGGGCTGTGGTGCTACAAGAGGAGAGGTGGTCAGGAGTCACCCCTTCCCATCCCTCCCTGCCCCCTCTTGCACCCTGTCACCAGAGCTGGCAGGGTGGCCAGGGTGCTCCACAGGGTGGACTGGACCCCAGGTGGGTTTCTGCTGTGCCCGCATCCTGGCTGGCAGAGGCCAGGGCAGGAAGACTGGGACCAGCATGACCCACGCTGCTTTCTCTGCACCAGCAGTGGGCAGGGTACAGGCAGCAGGTGTTGGGCAGGGCAGCAGCCTGGGCATGCCTGGGGCACCAGGTGCCTTCCACCTCTATGAGGGCCAGGCCCATGCTGCCTCGGGCTGACTCACCGCAGGGCACGCAGGTCTCCTGGCTCTGGTCAAAGTACTCGTCCTGGGAGCAGTTGTAGCAGCCTAGGGCAGACAGTGCCAGCTCAGTGCCCTTACCTGACTGCCCTCCCTGTACCTCTTGGACCATGTGTGTGTGAGTGGACGGGTGTGAAAGTGTGCGGGTGCTCATGTGGCTGAATAATAAGCATGTGGCTGAGCAGTTTGAGAGGTGTTCAGGGATGAGTCCTCACACCACACCTTCCACGTTGGTGCCCTTGAAGTCCTGCAGGCTGCCAGGGCAGAGGCAGGGCCGGTAGTGCCACAGGCAGTCGTCTTTCTGTGTGAGCTGCTCCTTGCTGCCCTCATGCGGGTGGGTGTTGTAGAAGTCACAGTAGATGGCTGGGGGGTGCCCGACAGAGGTGAGGGAGGCTCAGCTCGCAGGTTCAGGGTGCAGCCTGGTGCCACATGGGTGAAGGCTCCCATGTGGACTGGGGGTGCAGGTGAGGGATGGGGGGGCGGGGCACTCACGGCAGAAGTCTGGGGCCCTCCAGTCCACGCACACGCCCTTGTCGAGGCAGGCCTTGGCATAGGCAGCCACTGCGTCGCACAGACACTCACAGTCTCCACCCGTGTCACAGCCACACGCATCGTGCACACAGGCCTCGTAGTAGGGCAGGTGGTACACCTGTGGGTGGGGCCAGTCAGCATGGCCCTGGTGGCACTGTCACCCTTGGCCACTGCCAGCCTCCATAACTAAGCTGCCACAGAGGCTTCTGGCCTCCCCCAGGGCTAGGTAGCTCACCAGAGCCTAGTCCCTCTGGCCTGCGAGACCACTCTTAGCCACTCCTCTCCTTACTCCCGGAACCCCTGTGCTCATGAGCTCAGAGCCTGCACCAGGCCAGGCTGGTTCCTGTCCCAGGGCCTCTGTACGGCTGCCCTACCTCGGGGACACCTTCCCCTTAGTGGATCCCCAGGAATCGGGAGCTTTCCTACGAGCTCCCCAGTCCAGGGAGGAGGGCACAGTGTCCCATCTGAGTGTCTCCTTGCCTGGCCCTGCACCTCAGAGCAGGGCTTGTGCCCAGGTGCTGCCAGAGCCTGGGGTGCCATGGACCTGCTGTGATGCCACCAGACTGTGGAAGAGGGGCCGTGTCTGCTCCAGCCCGGCCAGCCTATGCCCCCAGGAGAGGGCTAGGCCAGGGTGGCACCCACCTTGCTGTGGCAGGTGGCGAAGGTCTGGCCGTTGATGATGCTGCACTTGCGCTCAGCCCAGGAGCGCCGGAAGGCATTGAGGCTGCAAGGGTCGACTGCGGCGCGCGTGTCCGCGCACAGCGGGCTCTCCTTCCAGGAGTTCACGAACTCCAGCTCACTGGACGCCACGTACCTGCTGCGCGTCTCGAAGTCATCCTTCATGTTCCCATTGGCATTGCCACACAAGCCACAGAGGGCATCCTGTAGAGCCAGCAGGCAGGGGTGGGGCCTTGACCCAAAGCCCTGCCTGGAGGGCCGATGGGCCGGGTACCTGGGCGCGAGGCAGTACCTCGGAGGAGCGGTAGATCTTGATGGAGACGCTCATGTGCTTGTTCCAGATGAGCGTCATGTTGAGCCTCCCAGGGATGTCCGCATCCAGCACCAGGCTCAGGGCACTGAGCTGCACTTGGAAGTGCACACGGGAGTCCTCGCCATGTACCACATAGCTGCCATCTGCCATGGTGATGGACAGGCCCTGCGGGTGGGGGTGTCATGGCTGCCCGCCCTCATCCCCCACCCCGTGCCCTGCACGGAGTCCACTATACACACAACAGGGTCCCTGGTGGGGATGCAACACATGTGGCTTCCTGGACAGTCCCTACCCTGTCTGAGACCTGGCATAGGTCACAGGACCATGAAATGCCTGGCTGGTGAACAGCCTCTGCCACGGAGGGCTGTGGGCACCTCTACCCTTGCCCTTATCCAGAGCAGGCAGGGGGGCAGCACAGGAAGGTGACAGTGGGGCCCCTGGCTGGGTAGTGCCCCCCTGGGCCCAGCTGCTCACGCCCAGGACAGTCTCGATGGCACGGGAACAGGTGACTCCTGACTTCCCGCAGATGACGTTTTCTGTCAGGATCTTGAAGGCGGGCTGGGAGCTGTTGGTGCCACAGTCGTCCTGCAGAGAAGCAGTGCTGAGCAGAAGACCCTGCCCCTGTCCCTGCCCCACCCCCTGCAGCCCCTTCCACCCACCAGGCCAGTACCGTGGCCAGGATATACTCGCAGTTGCCATCAAACACGAAGCGCTGCCCATCAAAGGTAACCATGTGGCCTTCCCCGTAGAGCACGCAGGTGGACGGGCAGTGGGCGCCCTGCTGGCAGGCCCAGCGCCCCTGTGAGCAGGTGCTGGAGAGAGCAGGCAGTAGGTGGCCCTCCTCTGGCTCGCTGCCAGGTCCTGGGGTTCCCCACATCCACACATCCCACCTTCTGACATCCCCACCTCTAGTCACCCCTACCTCCAGATACCTCCAACTCCACACATCCCACTTTGGGTGCCCCCGGCCAGCAGGTGAGGTACAGCTTACCAGATCTTACAGTCAGTGTGGAGCTCGGCGCCCCCGGGGTAGGAGACCCCGGCAAAGTCACATGGACACTGCTCTGGAGGCACGCACTCTCCACTGGGGTTCTCATAGAGCCCCTCTGCACAGGCGCAGCCAGGCTCACACTTGGTAGGCACCTGGGGGGAGGCGGGGTCAGCGGCCCCTGCTCCACAGCCTGGCCCTTTGCCCTGACACCCCCGCCGTTCCCCTAGGCTCTTCCCCCGACTCTGCCTGCAATGGGGTCTCCGTCCCTGTGCTCATCAGGCTGGGTGCCTGCTCCCCGAGCTAGGCTGCTCATGGGACCCCACAGTGGCCAAGAGCTATCTTCCAGGAGCGGCTCCTGACCTGACGCCCTCCCGGCCCAGCTGTGGTAACACAGGCTGCCGCTGGGGCCGTCCCCTCCTCCCCTGGGCCCTTACACAGGCGGTGCCCGTGGCCAGCATCTGACAGGTGGGCGCGCACGCAGCCCCGAACTTGTCCTCTGCGGACTGGTCGCAGGACTGGAACGTCTTGGGGGCTGGGCAGGAAGCTGCGCGGGCAGGAGGGCGTGTCAGGTGGACTGGGTACCACAAGGCACCTCAGGGTCGCGGTCGGCCTCAGGGACTGTACCTACCCAGGAGGTTCTGTGGCTGCCCGGAGCAGCTAAGCCGCCCATTGACGCAATAGCTGTGAGAGGGAAGCAGTGAGTTCCAGAGCAGGACCGAGGCCCCGCCCCACCATGGCTCCGGCCCCGCCCCGCCGTGACACCGCCCACGGTGACACGCCCGGCTGTGGCCCCGCCCCACCACTACTGACCCCTCCCATCCTGGAACCACCCAAGGCTCTAATCCCGCCCCTCTCAGCCAGGCCCACCCTCAGCCCCAGTCCGCACCAGATGACTCCGTTAATCATGGTGGACTGGTCCGCTGGAAGGAACTTGGAGCTATCCAGCAAGCAGGGGCACTGGGCCTTGCGCACGCACTCTCCCCTGTGGTCCAGGTAGGTGCCCTCAGGGCAGTTGCAGCCATCCACGGGCATGGCGCTGGGATGGCACTCTGCCTCGTGGTCAGAGAGTGAGAGGCATGTGCGGCCGCAGGCCTGGCTGTCGTAGCTGAAGGTGCGGTTGCCAGTGCAGGGGACAGCTGCGGGGGACTGAGGTCAGGCTCTCTGGATGTGGATGCGGACCTGGGCTGGAGACCCCATGCCCCCGCACCCTGTGGCCCCACGACCCAGGCCGGCCAACACTCACTGCAGTTGTCCACGCTGCTCCTCCAGCCCCAGAGCAGGATGCCCTGGGAGGCGCAGGCCTGCGCGTAGGTGCCCAGGGCTGCGCAGATGTGGGGGAAAGTCTCCTCGTAGTTGCAGGCCTGGTACACGCACCTCTGCGAGCCAGGGGTGCCAGATGTGGTGTGAGCAACGCCTCCAGCCTCCTGCCCTCAGCCCCGCCATGCCCCCAGCCTTACCTTGTAGAAGGGTGTGGGGTTCACCATGGTGTGGCACTTCTCGAAGGCTCCTCCCTTCCTCAGCAGCTCTGAGCAGTGGGTCTCCGAGCACACCTCTAGGGGATAGGTGGTGTGGGTCTCTCCTCGCTTCCCCACTGGACAGGCCTGGGCCCAGGACAGTGGAGGCAGGGCACTCACTGTTGAGCTGGCTCATGGAGCAGGGGTCAGTCTCACGTTCCAGGGCAGCTGGGCAGTTCCCTGCCCGCCAGGAGTCCACGAAGAGCGTAGCGGTGCCCTCGTCAATGCCCATACTGGTCATGAAGTCATCAGTGGTGTCCCCGTTGAAGTTGCCACAGAGCCCTGAGCCAGCCAGGTGACTGAGCCCTGACGTGGCCTCCTGTGCCCCCTCCCCAAAGGTCCTCTCTCCAGCTGTGCCTGGCGAGAGGCCACTGCTGGCCTCACATAACCATCCCTGGGGCCCTGAGGCCTCGAGCTCCTGGGATGTGAAGGCTGACGTGAGGCTGGCTTGTCCCCTATCCCTATCCCTACCGCTACTCCTACCCCTGCCCTATTGCTGACCACAGCAGGGATGGAGTGAGTGGGTCACCCAGGGGGTGATGTGGGGCAAAGCTCACCTCTGGTTTGGCCTTGGAACTGGGACCCGACAGTGATATACACCTGGAAGATAGGGCGTAGCTGGACCACAAGCTCCAGCCCGAAGGTGGTGGCCATCTGGAGGTGGGTGGACGTCTGCCTGAAGATGGTGATGTTGCCTGCAAGGACAGGCTTCTCAGTGGCTGCCCAGCCTGGCCCTGCCCAGGGATGCTGCTAGTGCGAGCACCTACCTGTCTTGTATGGTAGCCACTTGGTGTCTCCGTGATTGGTGATCACCTCGTCCTCTGAGATCACAATTTTGTCCTGGAGGGAAGGTGGCCTAGGTCAGGGAAGAGCAGCACAGGCGCCAGCGAGCAGGAGCATGACAGGGCCATGGGGCAGCGGAGGCCTTGCCTTCTGGGACAGGTAGATGACAGCAGTCAGGGAGGTCTCGGAGTGCGAGTAGCCCGACTTGTCGTACACGGCCATGAGGGTGCCCTCGTCAGGGAGCTGTGGACTCTGTGGAGGGAGCTCAGGCATAGAGGGGTGTCCACTCACCCCCACACACGTCCTACCTGTGGGGCTCAGATGTGCAAAGGCTGCACCCCAGCCCCAAGCCTACCATACCTGGAGGAGGATGTAGGTGCAGGTGCCATGGAAGCGGTAAGGCCTGGTGTCAAACGTGGTGACGAAGGAACCACCTTCCAGGGAGCAGGTCCCAGGGCACGGTTTCTCTGTGCATGTCCAGTGGCCTGTGGTGCACTGGCTGCAGGTGGGTGTGGTGTGACACAGTGTAGGCGGGTTCCCAAGCCTACGCCCTCCCCTGCCAGTGCCCAGTGCTCACCAGGTCTGGCAAGTGGCTGCTGTGACCTCACCAGGGCTGTAGACCGCCCCGTTGAGCATACAGGGGCACTGGCTGAGCGGCACACATGTGTGGTTTGTGGAGAGGTCGTTGAGCACCGTGCCTGCAGGACAGGATGTCCCAGGCCTGGCCCGTCCAGACCCACTTTCCCTGCCCAGCCATCCCCACCCCCACAGCTGTCCCAGGTGCCTGTAGGGCTCCTTGTCTCCCAGCCCTGGGCAGCTCCAGCCCTGCTGGTGTCTTCCACGACCGTGGCATCTGGGTATGTGCACCCTCACCAAGGTAGCGTACCTCTCAGGCCCAACTCTGAGCCACCTTGCCCAGCCACACTCAAACCCCTGTGGACACTGCTCTCCCATGGGTTTGTGAGGATTCCCTGGGGTCCTGGACAGTTGGAGCTGGGTGGTTTTGGGGTGGCTGAGGGCCTTGAGGTGGGGACACAGCAGGGTGCTGAGTGGGGCAGGGTTACGGCAGGGGCTGTTGACTCCTGGCCCTGGGCTTCACTCTGGGTTCCCGAGGAGAGTTCAAGTCACAGTTAGGGTTAGATTAGGGTTAGGGTCAGGGTCAGTGTCAGGGTAAGTGAGAGAAGGAGTAGTCAGGGTTAATGTTAAGGTTGCGGTTGGGCGTCAGTCAGGATTAGGTCAGGGTCAGGACTGTGGTCAGGGTTAGGGACAAGGTTGGGTTTAGGGTCAGGGTTAGGACAGGAACTGGGTCAGAGTCAAAGAGGGTGCTGGCATTGCCTCACCTTCTGGGCAGAAGCAGCCAAAGGTGCAGGAACTGGGACAGCTGTGCCGGGGATTGGAGCAGGTCTGGATGCAGGCCACGCCACACTCCTGGTACTCCTGGCTGGCCGGGCACGGGCCCAGCGCTACACATGGTATGACATGTTAAGAGCCTGTTCTCTGAGTGCCCTACCCGCCCCACTGCCCCGGGACTCACAGCAGAGGCCAGGGCCCCGCCAGTGGCTCACGGGCTGGCCTGCCATGCTGCAGCGGCGTGAGAACTCTGACAGTGTGGCACAGCTGCAGTTGGGCTGTCCAGGTGGGTTGCAGGCCACCAGGTCCACCTGGCAGCTGTGCACCAGCAGCTCCTTGGGCACGTCACACTCAGGAGACACCAGGGCAAGCAGCTGGGCACAGGTCCCGGCCTGGGGCAGGGAGCTCAGTTATGCCAAGGCCACACACACAGGGCTCATGCTCTGGGGACCTCATCCATCCCAGGGTCAGTACACAGTGGCCCCCGAGGCCTCACGTACGTCCTCAGCATGCAGCATGGGGGTGCTGGGGATGGCCTCGTAAGCACAGATCTCATTGGGGTCATCGAGCTTCTGGAGTGCAGCAAACTTGTAGGGTTCTAGGAGTTTGCCTTTGGGGGGGGACCAGGGTCAGGACTTCAAGGCTGGGTCTCTGAAGGCCCGGGCTTCCTCCCACCCCCTGCCTGCCTACCATCCTCGCTCATAAAGTCGTCATCCGAGTTTCCGTCAAAGTCCCCGCACAGCCCACACATCTGGCCCATGTATTTCCTCTCCACCAGGACCTGTGGTGGGTGGTGGGCACTGCTGGGGGGTGGTCCCTCCTGCTCCCGGCCCAGCACCCCACCCACCCACCCTGTGCCTCCAGGCCCCGAGTCTTGCTGGGTCCTCCTCATTTTCAAATGGGGAACAACACACACACAACCACGCCCAGGTTGCTGCTGGTGGGAGCGCAGGAGGTAGGACCCTGTCTGTGTGGCCCCCAACGTGCCTGGCCCTGCACCCTCACCATGAGGTGGGGATCTGGGCCCCACAGCACCACCAACTCCAGCTCTAGCTGCTTGGCCTCCAGCCGCACGCTCTGGCCGTAGGGTGTCATCTGAAGCCCATTGCTGGTGTAGGGCAGGCTGATAACCCTGCAGGTGAGAGTGGTCAGCAGCTGTTCCCTGGTCCTCTGTGGCCCATTACCCAGCTCGGCTCCATGACCTACCCTACATCCTTGACGGAGATGGTCCCATTGTCCACGGTGACAGCGGAGGCCCCCAGCTCCACGATGATCCGGGAGATGTTCCCGTCCTGCCGGCGCCGCAGCTGCACACTGAAGGCGGGCATTGCATCCTTGCAGGTGGCCGCGAAGATGTAGTTGCAGGTCCCCGAGAAGTCATAGGCACCATGGTCGAATGTGGAAAAGTGGCTGGCGCCCCACGTGGAGCACCAGCCCTTGTCTGGGGCTGTGGAGACAGTGGCAGGGTCTTGAAGCCTCATGTGCTGAGTGGGCTGGGCACCCTGAGGCACATGCTGGGCCTGGAAGCCTGCACTGGTGGGAAGGGGAAGGAGGGACCTCTCCGCCCACCCCACCCTGTCCCTTTCCTCGTCTTACAGGACTGCAGACTTCCCTGGGCACCAGGGCCTGTGGCATTTCCAGTCAGGGAGTCTGTAAGATAGGACACATCCTCTCAGTGCCAGCTCACCTGGTACTCAACCAGTGACCACAGCTGGGGCCACTCTAGGTCTTCTGCCACTGGACCGTCTCATGGGGACCCTGCCCCAGCATGTGTGCTTGCTGAGAATGCACGAGAGTGTGTACAGGAGTGTGTATTACTGTGCGGTGGAGACCTTGGCTCCCGTATGCCTGGAAGGGCAAAGGCAGCAGTGTCCAGGCTAGCGGGTGCACAATCCGTTTTGGGGCCCATCCTCATTTCCTTTGGTAGAGGGGGTGCCTGGCTTACCATCGTGGTGCAGATTCTGCCCTCCCCTCAGTGCTCCCATTTTCCCCTCTTTTCTACCTTTGGTTCAGGGTCGGCATAGATTGCTGTCTGTGCCTGTCACAGGCAGGGCTGTGGCCACAGCACAGGATGCCTGGTGCGAACCCTTCCTGGAAGGGCACATGTGCGTGTGTGCATACCCACGGATGTGTGTTGCACAGGCACACATATGTTCACACATGCACACACAAGGACACACACTCATTGCACACATGCATTGGCACACACATATATAGACATGTGCACACTTGCACACATGTAAACACATGCACATGCATGCATATGTGCACAGGTATATATGCAAGTGCACATAGCATGCATATATATGACACAGACGTGTACATATGTGCATGTGCACAAAATAGACATACACACAGTATGCTTATGCATACATGCATTCACATACTCACACAATACACATATCCATGTATACATATGCACAGGCACATGTGCACACCTGTACTCACACATGCTCACATACGTTCACACATGCACATTCACATACCAGTACACAGGCACACACATGCAGGCACACATACACATACACTTGCACAGGCCCACACACGTGCACACACATGTGCACAGCCGAAGCCATAGGCAGCAGGTGGCACTAGGAGGCTGAGCATGAGTCGGGTGTGCTGTGCCCAGGGGACCCTGTGATGTGTGCAAAATCCCAGGTTCTGGGCCAGGGTTTGTGGGGACACACTGCCCTGTGAGGGGCAGAGTTTGGACAGGCAGCCTAAGACCTCGCTCTTCTATGTCTGTGGCACTCTGTCCCTTCTGCTTCTCGGTCCCCTCAGTCCCTCTGTCCTGTACCTTGTCTCTGCTGCTCTGGCTGTCCCCAGCTTGGCCCTGACTCCCGTGGTGTCTGTGTCCAGCTCTGAGCAGTGCTGTGAGGCTGAAGCTGAGGCTGCCCAGGTCTCCTATGCCCTGCTGTGACCATCTGCCTACCTCTTCCTCCTTGGCACCTCCAGGCCAGCCTGTGGGGAGTCCTGGGACTGGGATGCCGTTGCCATGGATATGCCCAGGTAGCAAGGGTCATGGTGACCGCAGGGCAGGGTGGAGCAGCTGGAGAGTAGCTCTGCTTGGCTTTGCAGTGCCTGCTCCCATCTCAGCCCTCTCCCCAATGCTCCGCCCCTTCCTGATGTCCTAGCAAGATGTACCGTGAGTCCCTGAGGATGTGACTCAGATGTTCCGACTCTGTCCCTGCCTGCTTGCACCCCAGCTCTGGTGAGCTTTGGATGTGATGCTCCTGCCCCCAGCTGGTACTGGTCACTGTTGGGGAACATGCGTCTCTGGGGGCCGAGCTGCCAAGGACTATGTACCTCGGGTGGCGTACAGGCACGTGGCTAAGGGTCAGTGGTGGGCAGTGTGAGCCCCTGGCTGGGCAGCAAGGAGCCCTTGGTGCGGTGATGGCTTGAAGTAGCTGGAGGCCCTAGCACACATGGCCCCTTGACCTTAGGATCATTTTCCCCATAGCTGCATGTGGCTGGCACCCAGGTGTCCCCGTCCATACCAGGTTATGGTAGGGTGGGGAATTTCCCTGGGCCTGGGCCTGGTGTTGGTCCCCTTTCCCTCTGGGGTGATGTCAGGAAGTGGCCCCCCTGCCCCTCCACCAGCACCTCTGGGGCTCAGTTTCCTCACCTTCCCTTGGGAGGTGACACTGGGCTCCACTCTCCAAGCTGCTCTCCACCCCAGGTCTCCCACAGGTGTGTCCTCTTGTGGGGCCTTCCTCCCTTCCAGTCTCTCTGAGTCCCCACTTCCCTTGTCTGTTATGATCCCCACTGGGCTCCACACCCTGTCCTGCTGGGCCACCTGTGCTGCAGTCTGACCATCAGTGGGGCTCCGGGGCCTCCTGGGCATCTTGCCCACCACCCCCGGCCTTTCTCCGCCCTGGACGGGTGCGGGGCAGCCAGTGCACACCGTGTTCCTCTGCACGCTTGGCAGCCTGCCTGCTGCTGGCCCCTTCCTACCAGCCCCAGACCCGTGACCCCACTTTTTGCCTCCCTTGGGCCACACCAAGTTTTCTCCTTAAAGAACATTTGCTGAAATGAGGGGCTCCAGTCCCCCCAGCTTTTGAAGGGCCTCACCCCATCCCAGCTTTGACACGCACAGGGATGTGCACAGGTGGCTGCATGGTTGGGGAGGGCCCCAGAAGGGGCCATAGCAGTGGTGCGTGGGTCAGGGCTGCCTGTGCTCAGCCCACAGGTTGTGCTAGCCATGGTCACCCCAGGGGGCTCCCTGGCACTGAGGGACTGAGTTGAGATAGGTTGTGCATTGGACAGAAAGGGAAATGGGCCACAGGGCCCCCTGCATCCCAGCTCCTCTGGAGACCAGGCTTTGAGGAACAGGAGCACGCCAGGCCTGCCCTGTGGGGCAGCTGCTCCCAGGGCCCTGTGCCCACCCCAGCGCCATCCTCCTGTGCACAGTGATGGGGCTCTGGCCCCTGCACCCACGTTGGCACCTGCATGGCTGGAAGGCCACCCACCCACTGGGGAGGCAGCGAGGCACTCTCCCCTCAGTGTGGCCCCACTCACCGGCCTCGAGCAGGACCACCCCGCAGGACAGCAGCAGCAGCAGCAGCAACCTGGGCCCACGCATGGTGCTGGCTCTGGGAGGAGAGAGGTCGCAGCTGCCCAGCCCGCTGCTGGGCGCCTGGCAGTCTTGCTGCTGCCACCTGTGCGACTTGGGCAGCCAGCGCCGCCCACCTTATATAGGAGTGGCAGCTTGATCCCAGCCACGCCTGCCTGTACCCCACGCGCAGCCCAGTGGGGGTCAAACAGGATCTGGGTGCTGCCTTATCAGCCCTCAGCCTTCTTTGGAAAAATCTGTAGTGGCCAAAAGTGGCCTCGTTATCACCACTCCCAGGGGGGGCTGACACACCCCAGGGTCCCCAACACCTTGTGGGATAGGCCTGGGGGCAGAGACTGCCAAGGCCCTCCTACTGCCTGCTCAGGGGCACTGTTAGCCACACACCTGGGCTGCCAGCATGGAGTGCATCAGGATGTCAGGAGTGCTCCCCAGCCTGGACAGCCCCACCCTCACCCCAGATCCCCCCAAAGCACTATGCGCTGAGGCCTCCTTTGTCTTGAGTCTTCTACCAAAGGCGAGGACCCCTGGGGTGGACTCAGGCATTGAGGGCAGTGGGCCTGACTTGGATGGGCCCCTCTCAGGGCCTGAGGGTTCCCTAGGGTGCCCATCTGTCCCTTCCTGGAGACTTCCCTCGTCTGGCGCCTGGAGGAGGGCCAAGAGCTGCCCCCAATGGGTGGGGACCCCCCACTGTTGTCAGGCACTGCTCTCCTGGCCCCAGGAGCAGGGCTCAGTCCGCAGAGCTCTGCCTCTCTGTGGGGGCGGGTGGGGACATGGTGCCCGGGGTACACTTCGTCACAAACTCGCTGGGGAACAGAGGCTCCCAGGCAACCTGGGGGCAGAGCACGTGCCGGCCTTGAGGGGTTGGAGCTGCTGTGGGGGCAAAAGTCAGGGCCAAGGCCCCCTCCACCCTCTTGCTGGTGGGCGATGGTGTCTTACAACTCACAGAGATTGTTCAGCCCACGGGGACCCTGGGGGCTTGGGTGCAGGACTCTCCTCCCTGGGGTGGCTCTGGCCTACCCCACGAGAGCCAGTGTTGCTGGTGCGGCCTGAGCGAGGACCTGCTGGCCAAGCTGGCCGATCCTTGTCTCACGGACAGCAGGTCCCGGCCCCTTCCCACCTGCCTTGTGCATCAGGGGCCTCCCCTCCCTGGGCAGAACCCCTCAACTGGTGTCACCTTCAATCAGCTTTAGCTTTAACAGGATGTGGTTTGGGGCTGGAGCATAGCTCAGTGGTGGGGTAGTGTGCTGAGGTCCTGAGTTTGAGTCCCAATACCAAAAGGAAGAAAACAAAAACAACCCCATGTGGCCCTTGTAGAAAGTCATCCTCAGTGTCCAGGGTGGGAAGGTCACCCTGTGCACTCCATGGCCTCTGGGTGTCTTGTCCTTGGTCATTTCCCCTTAACACACTCCGCAGCAACACTTGGGGGACACAGGAGCAGGACGGGGTGAGGGGATGGAGCCTACCCTTTCCCAGCCTGGACATGCGCAGGTGAGAAGCACGATCCAGGGAGTCACCACCCAGAGTGGCCCATGCAGGAGAGCCCCATGGTCACTGAAGGTGTGGCTGGGACCCCTGCGTCCTGCTCCTGTGCGTGAGTGCACCTGTGTGAGTGCATGCCTCTTTGTGCCAGCAAATGTGTGCATACCTGTGTGTGCATGTAGATTTCTGTGTGTGCATGTATGCCTGTGTGCACCTGTGTGTACGTGGGTGCCTCCGGGTCAGCAAATGTACAAGTGCCTGGGCACATGTGTGAGCATGCAAGGGTGCATGCAGACGGCCATGTATTGTTTGCATATATGCATATGTGTACTTGTGTGTAAGTGCACACGTGTATGTGCATGTGTTTTTGCAGTGAGCATATGCATATATGGCTGTGTGTGCATGTATGCAATGTGTGCTTGTGTATGTGTACTTGCCTATGTTAGCAAGTGTATGCATGTGTGTGCACATACATGTGTGCACACAGATGGTATATGCCCATGTGTGTAAGTGTACATATGCCTGTGCACATGTGTGTTGAGTGCACGCATTTTCAAGTGTGTGGCATATGGCTGTGTGTGCATGTATGCATATGGCTGTGTACATGTTTATCCCTGTGTGTGTCAACAAGTGTGTGCTTGTGCATGCGTGTGTGCAATTGTGCATGCATGGCTGCCTGGGTATGTGCTCTTGTGTGTCAGCAAGTACATGTGCCCGTGGATGTGCGTGTGTGCATATGTGTGAGTGTGTCCACAGATGACCGTGCATGTGTGCACATGAGTGTATCAGCAGATATGCCTGTGCCCGTGCCCGTGTGTGTGTGTGAGCCCCATGTTCCAAGTCTCCTTCCTTGTGTGCAAGGCTGCGGGCGCCCTGGGAGGGTGCGTGGCCCTGGTGAGCTGGCAGCCTACGTCCAGGGCTCATCTTGGTGAGGGGGCCAGCAGCTTTGGGTGCCGCTTCCTCCCCACTCGCCAGTTTGTGGGAAATAATGCTGAATGCTGCATTTGTCCCCTGGCCCGGGCGTGCGTGCACACACTGGCACGCAGCTCCCGGGAGGTGAGATAAGAGTGTGTGCAGCTGTTGTTCCTGGAGCACTCAGTGATAAGATCCAGGTCCCACTGGACTCGGAAAGCGGAACCAGTGGCTGGACAAGGGGGCGATTGTCCACTTCCTGTCTGGCTGGGACCTCTGCCCTCCACACCTCTGTGGCCAGGCCCTGAACAGCGGTCACCAGGGCCTGGGCCTGGCTGGCAAGCAGAGGTTTGGATGGGCCCCAGCCTGCTTTGGCTCCAGAGCTCAGTGTCTGGGGAGGGACCGATCCCCAGTTTCCTGGGTCCACAGTGAGCGCTGCCTGTTCGGCTGTGGCTCCTGGACAACCAGGACAAGGATGGTGGCCCCTGCCCCTGGGATGTGCTTCTGGAAGGCTTGGGAGCAGACTTGGGCCTGGCTCCTCCCACGGCCAAGCCTGGCTGTGCTGCGTCTTGTTTGCAGGGTGGCCAGGGTGTACCCAGGACTGTTTGTCCTGTCCCCCAGGCTGAGTGTGACTGCCCTGGGGTGAACATTTGTCCCCAGGGAGTGGCTGCTCCCCATCCCGCTGAGGACCGAGAGCAAAGGATAGACTCCAATTCAGGGAGTAGGACCTCACCTCCGGCATAGCGGTGCCTGGGAGCCTGTCCTGCCCCTGCACGGGCTCTCAGATGTAAGCTCTGGGCTACTTTCCCTGTGTCTCTGGAGGGCCGAGGGCTGACTGGCTACCCTTTCTGGGTCAGGGAGCAGCGGGGGTGGCTCTGGGCAGCCCTGCTTGGGAGAGGTAGCAGTCAGGTGACGCTGGGCACAGAGCAGCTGAGGTGGCAGCCAGCCTCAGCCCTGTTGCTCCACCTGCCCTGCCGGACTTCCCCACGTGCCCCTCCCGTGGGCCAGGCGGTTAGTCCCTGGCAGGTTTGCCTTGGGGCTTGTGAGTCTGAGTCTCTGCATACCTGCTTCCAGGGACCTGCTGCCACATTCCCTTGATCCCCCGCACTGGACCCTGTGTTCTCCTCGTCTGTCCCAGGCCCTATCCCTTCCAGTTTCTGGTCCCCACCCAGGCCTGCCCTGCTGATCTGCCACACCCCAGCCATGATGGAAGTGACCACAGAGTGGGTAGTTGAGGGCTGTGGCAGGGAGCCGGCACCTGGAGGACAGCGTGAGCCTCAGCCTCCCACCCAGTGGCCCCTGTTCACACTGCCACCCTCAGCCCCTTGGCACCTGGCTAGCTGGGGTGCCTGGCCTCTCCGTAGATGGGGAGCAGCTGGGTGGGAAGCTGCTGCCAAGGCCTGGGATGCTGGTCCCACCCGGGCTGTGCTTACTGTATCCTCCCAGGGCTGGGCCTCGTCCCTTCTGTCTTCCGCCTTGTGCTGTGGCCACCAGAGGACCAGAGACCACAGGGCCACAGTGGGTGACACTGCCTGGGGGATTTCCAGTATGTAGGGGCAGGGGGAGTGAGGTGGCCAGATTCAAGGTGGGCAGGGGCAGGACACCCCCTGGCTCCAACTGCAAGGGCACAGAGCTTGAGCGGGCTGGAGAGAGGGGCAGTGCCAGCCCGCAGCCATGGCAGGCCCCATGTGCCCAGCCCTGGGCCACTCCCTTCCTCCCCCTCAGACTGATGCCTGGTTTTTGCTGTGCCCACTCCCTGGCCTGGCCACAAGGGGTCGTGAGGGCAAAGTTCTATGCTGACCAGGGCCAGCAGGGAGTGGGCAGCTAGGCTCTGATCTGGAGGATGCTGAGTGAAAAGGAAATAGATAAGGCTGGGGGGCTGGGCCCTGCAGGAATGTGGACCCATTGAGCTTTTCTGCCTGCCTCGGGCTGGTGAGGGTCACTGGCCGCAGCAGGACTTCAGGGAGGACACAAATGGAGTCTGGGGCACCTTGGAGGCCACAGCTCCCTGGAGTCCTCCTCCCTGTGATAGTAGATGGAGTTGGGGACCCAGAGGGTCCTGAAGCACCACCTATGGCCTGTGAGGGCAGATGCAGCCAGGCCAGAGGAGGGGTCAGGCCACCAGAAGGTGCCAGAGGATGTCCTAGGCCTGGAGCCACCAGGGCGAACGGGTAAACTGAGCACTGAGAGAGGGAGCAGGAATGGTCAGACATTCACGATGACTGAGGACCGACATGGTCAGGTTAAATCCTGCCACTGTTGCTTTCCATTCCTCCACCAGTTCCCTTTCTCTTTTTCTCTCTTCTTCCTTCTGTTTTTTTTGGTGGTGGGGGACCAGGGATGGAACTCATGATCTCGTGCTTGCCAGGCAGGTACTTGTGCCACTGAGCTAGACCCTCGGCCCCTCTTCTCCTTCTTTTGGCTTAGTTGAGTGTTTTTGTAACTTAGTTTTTCCTGCTTTGCCTTGACTCTGTTTTATTATTCTGTGGTTGCCTGTCCACCTTCCAGAGATAGCTGAGCACATCACGAATAGAATAAGAACCTCCAGATGGCGTGGCTGTGTTTCTCTCCTCCCAGGGTTTGTGTAATTTTTGTTGTACGTTTACTTTGCCGTGTGTCATAGGTTCACACTACCTCACTGGTCTTTGTTTGATCACTAGTCTCTTAGAGAGATTTAACTGATAAGTAGATGGCTGGGGTGTAGCTTAGGGTAGAGCACTTGCCAAGGATGCACAAGGCACTGGCTTCCACCTTGGCACTGCAAAAATTAAAAATAAGAAGAACGATATAACAAGAAGACTGTATTATGTGTGTGGCCACATAGTCACTGCCCAGGTGTGTACTGTGGCCCCTCCCTGCTGGGTGGTGGAGGACAGTTTCCAGGACGAGGGGTGCTGTCATGTGCCTATGCAGCTCTGTGCCCCAAGCCATCAGTGCTGGCTCCCCGGTCCCCGCTCTGCACCCCATGCCCTGGCCATCTGGGCACGATTTGCAGGGATCCAGGGCTGGGCCCCTCAAGAAGGTGTTCCAAGGTGCTTTGATCACCGTTTCTCTAGCTTTCGCTCCTTCTCCACCTCTGGCTCCGTGGCTCCATGGCTCCGTGGCTCCGTGCGAAGGGCTGCCCGGGATACGCCTTGAGTCTCCGTTCCCGCCTGTGCTCCCAGTGCCCATCTTCTCACGTCTCACCCGCTGTTCTCCATCTGTGTGAGGTCATTTCCACCTCAGGAAGTTCAGTCTGGCTCTTCTTCTGCACCTCTGTGCATCTGTCCCCTGCACCCACTCCTTCCCACAGCTGTTTAGTGGCACACGGTGCATAGACAGTGACAGTCCTCATGGCTGGGACCACTGAGGCCCACTGGGCTTTGCAGCTTCCCCTGGTTGCAGTTGGATTGTGCTCTTTCCTGCTGCCAGGTGCCCGAATGGTGCACCATGCTCATGGGCATCTGCATCCCGGTGCATGCCTGGAGCTGAGCTGGACACAGGCAGGGGCTTGGCGCTTACTCCTGTGGTTCGTTAACTGCGCAGGTGGGAGCCGTGCTGCTCCACGCAACTTGCACTGCTGAGAGCAGGCCCTGCACAGTGCCTGCTGTACCGCAACACGAACTGCGATGCCCTGGGCACTGCCCACCCCCAGCTCCTGCTGCTGCCCCTCTGCAATGCCTGGGTCTTCCCACCTTGGTGGCCTCTCTGCCTGGAACTCCTAGGCGGAGTGTTGGAGGGGCCAGGTGGTCTCCTGCTGCTGCAGCAGAACACCTAAGGCAGCGAACCTCCAAGATACAGCTGTGCTGGCTCAGTGTCTTCGCGGTGTCTGGCTGTCATGGACTTGAGGTTTTGGTGAGTGTTGCATTGGCCTGAGGCAGCAAACGGAGGCAGAGTGCAGGGCAGAGCTATGCAGCTCACTTCATGGGGCAGGAAGTGAGAGAGAGAAAGTGGAGGGGCCAGGGCCACCATTCCCTTTGAGGACGCCCCCCTGCATGACTGGAAGATCCCCATCCTGGCTCTCAGGGCTCCCACTACCTCCAAGCAGCCCCGAGAGCTGCAGCATGTGACCTTGGGGACACTCCGGAACACAGAAGCAGCTTCTGCTGGCCCCAGGCCTCCCTGGACAGCTCTGTCCCTGCCAGTCTCCAGCTACCCTGGTCAACTTGGACCTTCATGGCTCCTCCTCGGTCCCCTCCAGGCCATATCCAGGGAGCTCCCTGCAGGCTGTGACCTGGGACAGGGAGCCCCTAAATCTCCATGTGAACGTGGGAATCCTGATGCTGGAAGGTGGAGGTGGGGACAAGTCTGTGGGGTGGTTTGGTGCTCAGGCACAGAGGCCTGCCGAGCCTCCACAGCAAGAGGCTGGAAGCCTCCCCAGACCGGGCTCCACGCAGGCTGCTGAGCACCTGCAAACAGCGTCTGCCTCTCGGGACTTCTGGCCTCGCGCCCCACACTCACACTCTGACCCCTGCCCCTTCATGCCTTTCCTGTTCTGTTTGTTAGATCCGGGCTCTGCCATGCTGCTTCCCGGAGACCAAAGCCCCTGACAGCTGCATCCTGATCCACTTCACAGACTGGGATGTGCTGCAGTGAAGAAGGTGGAGGAGCCAGGAAGAAACGCCCCAGAGCTGTGACACCACGCAGCTGTGAGCAGCTGCCCCTCGCCTGTCCTGTCCTGTGTGGGGAGACGTGGGGCGGCCTTGTCACTTCTCCAGCCCAGCTGTCCCCAGGCTGCTGATGGGGGGATTCACCCTAGGACACAGGTTCTCACTGAGCCAGGGCTGGAACTGTGCGTGTAGGGTGGAGGTGCTCTGCAGTTAAACTCCCGCGGTCCTAGGACTCAGGGTGCCATGGGGCAGTTCAGCATCCACACACCCCCAGTGTGTCCACTGGTCGCCCAGGCCTCGAGCAGGGGCTCTTTGCTCCTTCAAAACACTATTCTGGCCCGTGCTGTGCACCTCTTTTGTCTTTGGGCGTTGGGACCCTCACTGTCCTGCCCAGTTTCCCTCTATAACAGACACTGGCCTGGCCAACTAGGACAGGCCATGCCCTGTGCTGCTTGCATGGTACCCAGGGACACTGCTGCTACCTGGGCAAAGAGAGGCGTAGCCAGCCTCAGACGCAGCCTCTGGGCCACTCGTCTCTGACATATGCGCACACCCCAGGACCATCTTGGGGAGGCCCCCACCCCACCTGTCTGGGTCTTGCTGACCCTGCTATGAGCATGGGGTCCCCTGGCCTGGTCCCCGGCATGTCCCAGAGGTGACCACAGTTGCAACGCTGCTGGCTCTGGGCCTTTGTGTGCTAAGAAACTGCAGGCCGAGTGTCTGTCCTCTGCCCTGCGGAGCCCACCCCAAGGTCCCGTGTGCACAAGTTTGCAGCTGCCGTCCCCAAGCAGAGGGGGAAACAGGCAGAGAGGTGAGGCAGAGGGTGGTCCTCAGCCCAGCCTGTGTCCCTCGCCAAGGCTGGGCCCAGTTGGAAGACAGCAGTCGCCTGAGCTTCGGAAAGAACAGGGCACGGTGGGCGACTGCAGCCTGCTGCAGCCTGTGCCAGACTGCAGACTGCAGCTGGGGCTGTCTGGTCTCAGAGGGCCGGGCAGAGGGGCTGCAAAGTGAGGGCAGGGCCTGTGCATCCTCTGGAGGGTGAGGGATCACACTCAGTGGTGCAAGTGCCACATGCCTGCCACCCTGCTCACACTCACGCCCGTGAGCTCGGACACAAGGTCCTGCCCTGCTATGTGTGGGTACACACACACTTCCTGGGGTACCCAGGGCTGGAGGTGCTCACCGGAGCCCAGGCCACTGTGGGACCCTGACTTCCTGCACACCTTGCACCTGCGCAGTCCCAGCCTCCAGGTCCACCACTGCAAACTGGGCCAGCAGGTTCTCAAGGTTCTCTGTGTCCTGCAGTCTCAGCCGCCGCTCTCCTTGGGGCGCAGCGAGGGCGCTGGTTGCCCCCTACTGGTGGCCTTGTGTCGGTGTGGGGCATCACCCTGCACACAAGTGTGGGAGGAGGCAGTGCTGGCTGCAGCTGTGGCCTCAGGGAGTAGGAACCCGAGCTGAGATGGAGACAGCTGTCTCCTGGGGCCCAGAGCTTTGAGAGGGGCATTTAGCTGACCCAAAGGTCTGAGGTCCCTGAGTGCTAGAGTTGCACCAACCCTTCCTCTCCTGTCTCAGCAGGGGTCGTGCCCCAGACGCCCTAGCAAGGAACCCAGTGCAGGCCTGCGCAGGACGGTGGTGCCCCAACACCTTGGTACCTGCCTGAGACCTGGCGGTGCCTGGTCATTAGCACCATCTCTACCCGATTTCTGGGCTCCTTCCACCTGCTCTGTGTCCCTCTTGTCCGCCACCCCAGACCTGGCCATGACCCAGCAGTGACATCCAAGCCACTCTTCACAGGCCCCACATGGGGAGGCCTGGACCCATGAGGGTATGGGTTCTATCACACTCCTGCCTGGGCCTACTGTGGGGTCCCGGTCAGGCATGCAGATTCCCAGCAGCTCATGCAGGACCTATGCTCCAAGCCTGAGGTTCATCTGTAGTGTCCCTGGGGTCAGGTGCCCACCCACAGCCCATGGTATTACCATGCTCCATGCAACTGACCCACAGGGTGAGGAGCCTGTGAACCAACCATGACCACCAGGGCCATGGCCCTATTCTGCAGTGACAGTGCCCTCCCTGCTCCTGGGTCCCCATCAAGGTCAGGGAGGTGACATCCTTGGGGACCGACCTTCCCACATCCCTTTCCTTCCTGCTGGCTGCCCCTGCCCTGCAGCCCCTGAGCCCCCTGGTGGCCCAGAAGTGCCAAGTGAGCATTGCCACATCCTCCTCCATACCCAGCATCCCAAACTAGGGTGAACACTGAGGGCCAGTGCAGATGGCCCCAGCCCAGATGCCCCCTTCTGGCCACTGCAGGGCGCAGTGGAAGGTGGGAGTAGACAAAGGAAGGAGAAAGTGGCTGTCCCAGGCAGCATCTGCTGGATGGAGACGTGGCCAGCAGGGGCAGTTGGAAAGGGTGGGAGAGGCTGCCCAGCCCATGCCTGCCAGTGGGCTGAGGGCACTTGTCCCCTGGAGACTGCCTGGGCCCCCACTGAAGGGACTGTCTCCTGCCCAGGTAAGAGCGTGGGATGTCATCACTGTCCTTGAGCAGGTGGCTGCCCAGGTGGCCTGTGGGGGCAGGAGGGGCACCAGTCTGTGCTGCTGGTGCCTCAAGTGAATTGGGCGTCCACGAGGCCTGGCTGCTGGACCTTGCCCTTGCCAGACCTGCTCCAAGTTCTGCTCAAACTCCTGACCTCCAGCCTCACCCTGGCCTCTGGCCTGAGGCCCCCAGAGCCCCAGAGCTGTCCTCCCAGTCCAGCATCCCCAGGAGATACATGGAGGCTCATGAGTCCCACAGGACCCATAGTAGCCCTGGGCCCCTCCAGTGACATCACCCTCCCTGTGTCACTGCCACCCTGGGCCCAAGAGCCTCCAAGCAGCTGGGTGCTGGGGTGGAGTGGGGTGCTCGCCACGACACCCCAGTCCTGCATCTGCCCCACACAACCTCTGAAATTGGGGAGCCAGCGACCTCTCGGCTAGGTCTCGGGTTCTAGGTCCCTGCTTCTGCTCCTAGCCGCTTCCTGGAAGAGGCCAGTAGGAGGGTGGTGGCGCTGGACCTGTGCCCGCAACAGGACTTGGCCATAAACCTGCGGGGCGAGGCTGTGGGGTGCACACTGACCCCCGCGGACTTTCCTCCTGCCTGGCCCGCAGCTGTTGCCCTTCCCAGGAACTGGCACTTTATTTGTTCCTTGAGGAGCTGCTGGCATTGCCTGCCTGAGCCCCGCACCCACTCACCCTCCTGGCAGTGGGCGTGGGTAGCTTCTCCCCTGGCTGCCCCAAGCTGGGCAGAGCCTGGCCTCGACCTGCTCAGTGCCTGGCTGTGGCTGGGTGGCAGTGGAAACCCACCAGGGCACACACTGTCTCAGCTTCCCCTGTGTCCTGGGGTCCCCGCGTCCCTTTGAGGGGTTCCAAACCCTCCCACAGCAAGCTGGGAAGGGGCCAACTCCATGCCTACACGGAGTCTGCCAGCTGGCAGATCACCCCAAAGAGAGGGGGCCAGAGGAGCAGGGGTGTCCGTGTGCCTTGGTGATCAGGCTGTCGGGCTGGAGTGTGAGCGTTGCACCCCAGGAAGAGCCCAGCGCCACGGCTGCAGCCCGAGCTGCCTGCAGGTTCCCTGGGGAGGATCTTGCGTTGCTCAGCACCGGTGGCCTTGGTGCTGGGGACAGGCGATGTGAATGGCCTGTGGTCATCTCTGGGCACGTCCATGCTCCTGGGTGGAAATAGGGCCACCCACACGTGCCCTGAAGAGATTTCTGGACAGCCTGAAACTGACATTAGTGACTGGGTGCGTCCCGTGCAGGAGGCCCAGCATCTTCAGACCCATGCTGTAGCCTCAGTCATGCGAGGGTCCCATGACCTGAGCTAGGCACTGGCTGGGCGTCCCCCACATCCCTGCACAGGGCGGTACCCAACTCGGCGCACAGCCCAACGCCAGCCACGAGTCTGGCAGAGGGGAGTACACAGCATGCCGCTCGGCCCGCCCGCTTTTGGCTTTTGTTTTTTACTTACAGAAGTTTCCCTATAAGAGTGTTATCTAGGCCAGCGTAGGACGCTGAGGTCGCCCCCAGGTGGAGGAGCTGGTGCCCCTGTGCTGGGTTCTTCCAGAGGTCACAGCAGGCCAGTGCTCAGATTCTATTACCAAAGACGATGATTTTTCTCTCTTTAAAAGTGCTCTTATTCTTTATTGTGATAAAATATACCTGGCATAAAATGTTCCCTCTCAGTCATGCTTGAGTGCAGTTGGGGCATCGAGCCCATCACCTGCAGGGCTCCCTCCTCACTGATGGGCAGTGTCTGCCTCATCAGACACTGGCCCACCCGGGACCCTGGCCCATCCTGCTCTGTCTCTGGCCCTGATGCCTCTGGGGTGCCTGTGACTCATGTCACAGAGGACCTGTCCATGGGGACTGGCTGGTTTCAGCACCTTGTCCTCGAGTCCATCCAGGCTATAGTGGTACCAGGCCTTCCTCCTCTTTAGGGCTGAATGATATTCCACCATGTGCCTGGCATCCCACAGCTTCTGTTCAGCAGTTCATGGATGTCACGTGGCTTTGTCCTCTTGGCCGCTGTGAACCACAGGGCTGTGAACGTGGTGTGCAGGTCCCTGTGCACATCAGCCCTGGCTTTCATGTTCTGGGGCTTCGGCCCATCATAGACGTCTGGGTCTGGGTCAGACAGCCCATGTGGTTCTGTGGTCAGCCTCAAGGCTGTGCTCACGTCTCTGGACCTCACTGCTGCTTGTCACATTTGGTGGCTGGTGGCTTCCATGTCCTCAGAGGAGCCAAGGAGGTGTGCAGGCTGGGCCCTGGCACATGCATCACCCTTGTCTCCCCTTGGAGCCTGTCCCCAGCACCCATCTGGTCCCTAGGGCCCTGCCGAAGGGTCTAGGTGCCCAGACCATACGGTGGGCTCCAGGGCTGGGCTATGCATGGCTGGTGTCTTGGAGCTCAAGTCTTGATTTCCGGCCAGAGTGCAGAGTGTCCAACTCCAGTCTCCAGCTGGGCTCAGGTGCTGGTCCCAGGCTCCCCCTCCAGGGTGCTGTCTTCCCCCTTCCCTGTGTGAGTATGGGGACAGTTGCTGAGAGTGGACACGGGCCGTGGCCTCGCATATTGCCACGTGAGCCCTAGCCCTCTGCTCTGCCTTGTGATGGACACTTGAAGGTCCTGTCCATCTGTCCGTCCACTCAGAGTCCATGCAACCTCGTTTCTACAATGCAGTCCCAGAATACAGAGAGTGGGTGGCCAGGAGGCTCCTAGGCCCCAACACCAGAGGCTGTGCCCTCTGAGGCTGTCCCAGCCCTAGCAAGCAACTGTTGACATTGTTTTTGAGACAGGTTCTTGTTTCTGTTTTTGAGAGAGGTTCTTGCTATACAGTTCAGGTTGGACTTGAACTCACTATGTAGCCCAGCCTAGGCCGGCCTCAAATTCGTGGTGACCCTCCTGCCCCAGCCTCCTGAGTGCTGGCATTACAGATTTGCAACATCACACCTATCATACCTATCAAGCTGTGGGCAGCCTGTGGAAGGATAATAACGCACCCTAATTCTTTTTGTTGAATAACATGTAGCTTCCTGATCAGAGATAGATGTGTCAGGAAAGCAGCTACATCCCCCATCCTGGGGAGCTGTGTTGGGTGTGCAAGGCCAGTTGGGGTTCTGGTCCCTGCTCTTCGATGGGCTCGGATGGTACTGCCTTCACTGGTGTGAAGGGTTTTAACAACTTGCTGTGAGCCCTTGGCCACTGGCAATCACCATAGCCCTGGTTATCACTGTGGATTACTTTATAGCCTCTTTCCCCCACTGTACACGGGGGAAATGAAAACAAACATCAGATCTTCACTGGGAATGGCTTTGATGGCTGTGGAGGGACCCACATCACAGCTGTGTGGCCCTGTAGCCACTGGCCTGTTGGTGGACAGCTGGACAGCAGCAGCTTGGGCAGCAGTGTCTCTTCCTGGAACTGAGGTGACACCCCCCCCCATGGCCTGGCACTGTGGGCTGAACCTGGGCTGCGACCTGGCTGGCCAGCCCTCTGCCTCCTGGACAGCTGGGTCTCCCGGGATCTGTGTCCCCTCAGAGCTGGTGTCTGGGAGGCCTGAGGGTTTGCACGACTTCCTTTTCCCCAGGGCAATGTCCCGGTAAGAGGCCCTGTCCCTTGGGGAGGTCGGGGGGAAGAGCAGCAGACTGTGTTTGCAGGTCTGTCTCAGGGTCCTTCCTGGAGGGGCCCCTTTGGGCAGTCCCTTCCCCTGTTCCCCCTTGCCCACTACCCTGCCACAATGTCCAGGAGGGACAAGCCAAAGCCCTGCCAGCTGTCATCTAGGGGACCCATGGGACAAGAGTCAGAGACAGCCAGGTCAGCTTTGGTGCTGTCACCACAGTTCAGGATGAGGACTGCAGGCTGGGCCCCTTTCCTGTATGTGTGGCATCTTCCACGCTCCACTCCGGGGCTACCAGGCTCTGGAGGGCACTGGTGCGGCTTTGGCTCTGCCCACCCACAGTGGTGCCCCAGCTCCAGATGTGGGTCTAGCTGTGGTGCACTTGGGTGCACCAGCTCTTATATTTTGCTTGTGTCCAGAAACTTTGCCTGAGATTAAGATTAAGATTAAGGGCAGTGGACTAATTAATCAGGCAGAAGAAATTTCAAGACAATTGAATGTTGAGGCTGTGGTATGACTGTTGTTGGAGGCTTTTAGTCAGATTCATGTTGCAAATCAGGAGCGAAGTGCCCAGCAGGATTATTTAAAACACTGTGAGCTTGGCCAGAAAGGAAGCTCCATTAAAGCTGTGGACTGAAAAGACAAAGCTGAGGAAATCTTGATTGTCGAGAAGGAACAAAATAGAAAAGATACCCTGAATGCGTCACAAAAAGCAGTAACTCTTAACCTTTGTAGCCTTAAAATTGCAAAAGTGAAGGACTTTGCTTTGAGGAGAAAGCCTTAGAGCACCATGTTTCAGAAGGTGGCAGCATAAAACATTTGTTCCTCAAAATTGTATTCAGAGTGCCCAGTGATCCAAGCCCTCGGGCCCTGCAGCCAAAGGAGAGGAAAGCCTGGCTACTGCTCCAACTGACAGCAGACCTTGGCATCATCCACGTGGCACTGGCTTTGGGTGCACACAGGATGCAAGAGTTCTGAGGTTAAAAAGGCTTCCACCCTGATTTAAGAAGCAGGCCGGGGAGGTCATGCAGTGTGCCCCTGAAGGGCATTGTGAGAAGCTGAGTGTGGAGACCCTTCAAATTTGGAAAAACCAGGAGTGTGGATTATCTAAGGAAAGTTGCAAAGAGGGAGCAAAGCCAGTGCAAGAGAGAAGCTGTGGGAGCTACAACCACCAGAAGTGCCATAGGGGTGGAGTCACACAAGCCCTTTGGAGCTCACACTTTGATATAGATTGCTTCAGATGCTGGATGTGTGACTGCAGGACTTAACATTTGCCCTGCTGGATTTTGGACTTGCTTTGGTCCCAATCCTTCCTATCCCTGTTTGTAACTCTTGGAATGGGAATGTTATCTTGTGCCATTGCATGTTGAAAATGTGTAACTTTGTTTTCATTTGTACAGGTAGTTGCAGCTAAGAGTTTGCCTTATATCTTGGAGGGACTCGGACTTTACAACAATGCTAAAACTGCTACGACTTTGGCAACTTTTTCAGATGGACTAAATGTCTTTTGCATAAAGGGATGTGCATGGGTCTGTGGGGGGCCAGGGAGAGAGTATTATGGTTCCAGTGTAATATAATATTGATAGACTTAATATAGGTTCTTAAGGATCATTAAACTGTGCTATAATGTTCAAGTTGTGAAATGCTGAGCATAAGGGTGCCTTTGTGTCTGGAGGCTAGTTTTAAAAAATATGCCTGGTTGCCAAGTTGACAAGGGGGATTGTCATGGTTGATACATTGTGTCAACTTGAGAAGTCTAGAAGTTTAGAAGACTTGGCAGGAAGCCAGGGTTCTTACTTTGTAAAGATCCTGAGCCTGTGCAAGAGGAGGGCAAGGAGATTTTGTGAGAGGTACACTGGCCTTGGAATGGGCGGTGGCCTGTGTACAATATAAAGGAGAAAAAGAGGCGCTCTCTTCCCCTTCTTTGCTCTGGCTGCTTTTGCTATCTTCTGTGAGCTGAACTGTTGTTGCCCCAGTGCCACGCCACCCTGCAGGCCCTCACGGGGACAGCCCATGTGAACATGCAGGGACCCCAGAAGCCAAGGGCCATGGTGCTGGGGCCTCTGCCCTCCACCGTGGGCCGACAAGTGTCCCGTCTCTTGGTCCACACTCTCTGTGACAGTTTCTGTTTCTTGTGATCTTGGTGTGTGAAGGTTGCTGGTGGGCAGTTTGGAGGCCACCCTTTGCCGAGCGTGTTGGGGTTTTCTCGTGGACCGAGCTGCGGTCAAGCATTACTGGCAAGCACATCGTGGGGGCCAGGCGCTTACCATGCTTGATGTGGGGTGTCCACCTGTGAGGGCGCCACTGCAGCCCAGGGCAGGGGATGCAAGCTGCGGTCACCTGGCCCAGACACTGTCCACCAGGTTTCTCCATAACGAAGCTACCGTTTTCCACTTTATAACTGAGTAAACTGGGGGAGGTTTTTTGAGTTTATGCAAATAACTTGTTTTTCCTCAAACTTTAGCCCACTGATTTTTGGATCTTTCTGGAAACAGCATCACAGCCACTGGCACCCTGAGCACGGATGGTGACTTCCTACCTCCTTCGTTTCTTCTGTTACTTAGCTGAAAATCCTCTGTGAAATGAGCTGTTTCATGTTCTCAGGTATGTATGTGGTCACTGGCATCACTGCTGCTTCAAAGCTATGTATTTTATTCTTTGGGTTGTCATCCTCTGTTGTCTTTGCTTTGCTGCTGGCTTTGGCTGCTGGGCACCCGTCACTGCGCCCCACCTCACCGCATTCTGAGTTGTGCTAGGGTGACCAGCAGCTTCCTGAGACCCAGCTCAAGGCACTATATGTGCTCATTACTGCTGGTGTTACTGCTAGCTGGCCTTCTGGGGACACCCGAAAACCCGAGTTTACTAACCTGTGTGCACACGTGGGCACACACACACACTGTGTTCTATCTACATGCCTACGTCTCTCTATCATCTCTCTACCCGTCTATCATCTATCCATCTACCTGTCTACATAATATATCTATAGTATCTACCCATCTATAATCTATCATCCATTTATCAATCATCCATCTATCATTTACCTACTTATCTATAATCTATCATCTATCAATCATCTGTCAGTCAATTATCTGCCATCTATCTATAATCTGTCATCTATCAATCACCTATCTATCATCTATCATTTACCTATCAATCATCTAGCATCTATAAGCTATCTGTCATCTATCTATCAATCATCTATCTATCTATTTCTTTATCTATCCTCTGTATAATGCTTACTTCTTACCCAAAGCCATGGGTTTGAGGAGTGCTTTGTTATGCAGCAATAGCTGACTGATACATGTGGCTAGGACTTTCCAGATGATATTTCCAGCCTCCTTGCCACATGGCTTCCTAAAAGGCCCTGTGAGGAGGTGAGGAGAGACAGATTATTTTTTGTCACTTGTTTCAGTGCCTCCAGCCTTAGATTGGCCCTTGCCTACCCCAGCTCTGCCACACCAGCTCTGCCATGCCCCTGGAGGCCCCGCTTCTCTGCTCCTGGGTTCTGGCAGCCACACCTCCTCCCTCGTGTCCCCAGCCTGTGGTAGGAGCTCTCATGGTCACTCGCAATGCTGGAGCTTCAGTGCCTGTTTTGCTTGTCCAGCCTCCGGCACCATGTCAAGATCTGTGCACCAGATCCCTCCGTGTGAGGCGCTGGTATGACCTCCTGTTCCTGCTGGACAGCACTGGACGCAGGGTGGGTTCCCAGGCTGGCCACAGGCACAGAGGCTGGAGGAGGCCAGAGAGCAGACGAGGAGACAGAAGCTTAGGGCAGGGGGTCACATTAGTGGGACTTCCTAAAGCAGTGCTTGGGGGACGTCTGTAGTACTGACTGCGCTGTTAGAAAGGGAGTGAGGTGTCGCAGCCCTGACCTTCTACCTTAGAAATCAGGAAGGAAAGGTGGAGCATGTCAATAATCCCAGCACCTGGGAGGCTGAGGCAAGAGAATTGCTGCAAGTTCCAGGCCAGCCTGGGCTATGCAGTGAGGCTCTGTCTCAAAACCAAGCAAACACAAAATCCAAAAACAAAATAAGAACAACAACATGGAGAAGCAAAGATAAAAGAGCAAATCAAGCCTGAAATAAGCAGAAAAAGGAAAATCTTTGGTGGAACAATACAACAAAACATGAGGGAGAAGTCAGTGAAGCCGAAGGCTGGCTTGGTCGGCCTGGACTGCTGGGAGAGAAGGGAGATGTGAGGGATGAGAGTGCGGGTGTTGCTGCCGGGCCACAGGTGACAAAGGGGTGTGGCGCACAGCCTTGTGCCGGGAGCCCAGCCAGTGGGTGAGACGGGCAAACTCCTTGGAGACACGAGTTATCAGAGCTCACCCAGGAAGACAAACCGTGGTGGCCCGAGTAGTAAGGGCGTAGAGCTGAATGAAAACCAAAGCGAACCAAACCTCCATGCAGAGGACGCCAAGCGCAGCCGGCTTCCCAGTGAGTTGACGAGGGTTTGAGGAGGGAATGAACCGACTCTGCACGCGCTTCCCCAGCGTGAAAAGGAACACCGGGACCCCTTTCTCGGAGGGCAGCACTGCCTGAGGCAAACGCCACGTACAGACATTCCAAGAAAAGAAAACTGGATCAGTAGCCCTGGTGAACCTGTACAAAGATTCCAAATAACATTTTAACAAACTGAATTCAACAATGCGTTAAAAAAGTGGAGTTTATTACAGGAAGGTAGCATTGTTTTAACATTAAAAAATCAACATCATTCATCACATTAAGTGACTAATGGCAAATAAGATGATCATCTCAGTAAATGCAGAGTACACTCTTGAAGAAATCAACACTCATCCCTGATAAATACCCTAAGCAAACTAAAATCGTAGGAAACTCCCTCCTTCAGATAAGGTGCTTCGAAAAACTCTGCAGCTGGCACACGCTTGAAGACACATGCAGTCTCCTGAAGTCAGGAGAAGAGCAGGTATCTACTTTCACCACGTCTGCTTGTCACAGCGTGGAAATCAGCCAACACACTCAGGGAGGGGGCCCAGGCCTGTAATCCAGAACGCTGGGAGGCTGAGGCAGGAGAATCATAAATTCAAGACCAGCCTAGGCAACTTAAGGAGATACTGTCTCAAAAGATAGGAGGCGGGGGTGGGGGAGGGAGACTGGAATATAACTCAAACAAAACCAGCTGGATTGAAAAGGAAGTGAAACTGTCTATAGTCACAGACGACATGGTTGTTTGTGAAGAAAATAGAAATCTACAAACAGCTACTATCGTGAATGGGTGAGTTTATCGAGGTTGTAGGTACTGTAAGATCAGCCGTAAAAATCAGTTGTTCAAAATAGGCACAGGACTTGAATAGACATTTCTCCAAGGAAGATATGTGAGTGGCCAAGCGTGAGCAAAGATACTGAACACGATTGGTCACTAGAAGAATGCAGATCAAAAACAAGAGACCCTCATATCAAGTGACCACTCTAACATGGGAAATCGGCAGTGTGGGTGAGGCATGGGGGGTGGGACTCTGCACATGTGGGTGGAGGTGCAAAATGGTGCAAGCTCTGTGGAAAAGAGGGTGGTGACTCCTCAAAAGCCAAGCACAGAATTTCTACGGGACCCAGCAATTCTGTTTTGGGGTGTAGATGTGTATGAGGTACAATTGAAAATGCTATGAAAAAATTTTTTTATTTTTATTATTTTTTATTTTATTTATTTATTTTTTAAATTAGTACCAGGGATCAAACTTGTGACCGTGCACTTGCAAGGCAGGCACTCATGCTGCTGAGCTAAATCCCCAGCCCAATTTTTTTTATTTTAAAGGGGGTAAAATTAAACACAACAAAACAGAACAAAACGAGACATAAGAAAGCATAAATCTCAAAGCTAGACAACCAGAGATCTTCACAATCTGTCATATTGTCTCTTGCTTTCTTCCAAATGGTTGTCCATATCTTTGTATACGGAAAGTTCATACAAAACAAGATAGCCAATCTTTCACAAGATGCCCAGTTCACTGGCTCCCACTTGCTAAGTGGTGGTGGGGGAAGGGATGGGGGACGGGACGACATGAGATGTTTGATTCTCAGCCCGCACGCTGGCAGGCTCACAGCGCTCACCAGAGAGTGGGGGAGCTCCTTGTTCTCCTGGCACCCCAGGTCGCCACACGGTGCAGGTCCCGAGACACCAGGGTCTCTCTCTTGTGGGCCGCCGAAGCCTTTGAAATTTTGAGAAAAGTAAAAGGCGCTCTGCTCATCCCCTCAGATTGAGCACACTCATCCCACCATCCTCGCCACTTCCTGCAGCAGCTCTGCAGTCCTCTCTTCTGAGAGTCTGCAGCTGTGCTGTCCTGGCTGCCTCAGTGTCCTGAATGCATTCGAAATGTTTCCCTTTCATGGTCACTTAGAAGAGCCAGAAGTCACATAAGGCAAGATCTGATGAACAAGGTGGAGGAGGACGCACCTGAAGTTTTTACGAGCCTGTTTTTATGGTGGATGGCGCTTGGCAGCAGAATTTGTACTTTTTAATCATACCTCATAAAGACACTCATGAAAGGGGACTTTAAGAACTGCTTCAGAAAGTAGCAGGAAGGATGGGATAAGTGTGTCCAACATGAGGGGAGTGTTTTGAGGGGGCTTCATGGCAGTGAGGCCTTTACCACAACAGATTTTTAAAACTTAGATATTCACTGTCCATTTATTTTATTTTTATTGGTCTTTATTTTTATGTTTCCTTGTGCTTTTAGACCATCTAGTATACACAGTAATTGAAAGCAGGGATATTTGCAGACCCATGTTCAAAGCTGCAGCATCAACATAGCTGAGACATGGAAGTGGCCCCAGCACCTGTCCTGCACACACCGAGAAGGGACGCAGACACAGAGGGGAGCAGCTGGGTCTGACAGGAGGAGGACGGTGGCCCTGTCGCAGCACAGAGGCCTCCTGAGAACACGCAGAGTGAGACACGCCAGTCCCAGAAGGACAGGTGCTGTGGTTTCCGCCTCCGAAAGGCCCTGAGTCTTCAACAAGGCCGAGCCAGGACCTCGGATTGGGGCACTGGGGGCAGCGTGGGAAGTCAGTGTTTGGGGGACTGAGCTTTGGTTTTGCAGGAGGCCAAGTGTCCCGAGCTAGGCGTGGTGATGGCTTGAGGGCCTGGCACCTCTCAGCTGTGCACTTCAACGTGGAAGGTGGACATTTTGTGGGATGCGGATTTCACCATAATAAAAATCTCAAGACAAAACAAAACTACCACTGTGTCTTGGTGGCAACTGAATGGATGTAGAAATAAAGTGCCATTTATAAGAGATAAAACTATGAGAGGAGTGGGTTGCCAACTCGCCATAAGAGTTGGGCCTTCAGGTACAATAAAATAAACTTCACGCTACACCTCACACCCCAGGCAGAATTAGCCCAAAAGGAAACATGGTTAGCATTCAGCAGGAGGGTCACCATGAGTTCAGAGCCAGCTTGGGCTACACAGTGAGTTCGAGGCCAGCCTGAACTACACAGCAGGACCCTGTCTCAAAAGCCAAAACCACAACCAAACCAAACCAGAAGCCCAAAACAAAAACAAAGACAACAACAACAGAAAAACCAAAAACCAAAAAAGGAATCATGGGAACTTGAAAACTATAAACTTTCCAGAAGAAATGTGGATTAGGTAAAAATTTCTTATCTGTAATACTGGAGCCATAATCCACCAAAGAGAAAATTTGTAAACTGGATTTACCAAAATTATTGACATGGATGTTTTAAAAGCTACTATTAAGGGGGCTGGGGACTTAGCTCAGTGGCACAAACACCTGCTTGGCAAGCGTGAGGTCGTGAGTTTGATCCCCGGTTTTAAAAAAAAAAGTCCTCTATTAAGAGAATGGGAAGACAAGCCATAGATGGGGAGAAAACATATTTACAAATGGGCACGTCTGGTAAGTGACAGGGAGCTAAAATTTCTAATAAACTTTCAAGCTCAGTAAAACAAATCCCCCTAAATAACCAATAAATGATGGTCAGAAGATTTGAGTAGATGCTTGGCCAAAGGAGATACGTGGATGGCAGAAAAGCACATACAGAGATTCTCAGTGTCATTAGTCATACCAGTTAGGGAAACTATACTAAACATCACCACGCACTTGTTATAAGTGCTAAACCCAGGGAGGGTGCCCACATCGTGTGTTGGTGAGGCTACGGGGCAACGGTAGCGCATATCTGCTGAGGGGCCACGTCGTGAAACGACCCCCTTGGAATGCAGCTCGGTGTTTCTTAAATACTTCAGCACATACTTCTGATCTAGACAGTCACTGGTATTTATTCACTAGGAAGGAAAGAAAACGTGCCTAGAAAAAGACTTGGACAACCATATTCCTAGCAGTTTTATTATTTATAATTGCCTCAAACTGGAAACAATCCAAATGTCCAACAACAGGTGTGTGAATCAACAGTGTAGTTTCTTACTCCACAGAGAATAAGAAACTACTGATACACGCGGCTACGTGGGTGACCTTGTGTTGGGTGGAAGAATTTTAAAAAATACACACTGTAGGAAACATTTAGTTAAAAACCTAGAAAATATAAATAATCTATAGTAACAGAAAACAGATCAGTTATTACCCATTGAGTGGGGACAAGTGGATGGGAGAAGAAAGGCACCCACCCACCATCCATGCATCTCTCCATCCACCTTCCATCCCTCCCTCCATCCCTCCATCCACGGCAAGGGGCAGAGGACATTTGTGTGGAGGGTGACTGTGGATACATTTGCATCCTAATTATGGCGACAGTTTTGTAGGGACATATTATGTTAAACTTGACCAAATCATACATTTAAACATTGTATGTCAATTATAACTTAGTAAAAGCTTTAAACTTTCAAATTGGAGCCTTTACATAATACTATGTCCTGCATTTTCCAGACAAGTCAGTGTTTTCCTGTGGCAACATAAAATCATAGTCATAGTTTACAGTGCCTGCATGATATTCCAGAATATTTTTGGCTCTTAGACATTTAAAATTAATTATGGAGATATATTAGGGTCAAAATTATAGCAATGGTAAAAAGATGAGCGGTCACCAGAGAACTGGGGAGAAGATGTGAACAACTGGAGCACAGCGTAATGCAGGGTGGTGAAAGTATTCTGTGCGATACTGTGATGGCGGATGCTCAGTATTAAATGTTTGCTAAGACCCAGAGAACTTTATGGCCTGAAGAGCAAACTTCAGTGTATGCAAATTAAAACATGTTTAGAGGTCAGGGCGATTCTCAGATAACTGCAGAATGCGACAGGAGAACCTACCTGTGTTCAAATTCAGGAAACAAACTCATGGGTAGGTGGGGAAAGACGAGGGCTCTGTTCTTGGGGACCTCTGCAAGAAGGAAGGGGACAAGGAGATTTCCCCGCTGGCCACGGCGACCCCAGGAGCCTCTGGCTTTCCCTTGCTCATGACTTGGGTTTCTCCAACAAGCAACATCTCTCCTTGGTGAAAAGTGGCTGTGCCCTTGTGGACAGCATGGGCTTGGGCTGCAAGGACCTTGGGACCGCACTGTGGTTTTGCCGCCCTCCAGCTGGGTGAGCCTACAGAGTGTTCTCACCCAAGTCTAATTCTCCTGGTGTGTACAACGGAGTAACGCGAGCGGCAGCCTCTGAGTTTGTGGAGGGCTTCGGTGACGTGGGATTTCGGCAGAACTGCTACAAGAGGAATGCCCCTACTCTGCCACGTGTGCATCTACCAATCTATCCCTGCATCTACCCATCCACACACCCATCCCTGCATTCACCCGTCCAACCCTGCACCCCTCCACCCATCCATCCCTGCATCCCCCACCCCTCCACCCATCCATC
>PVJX010018391.1:0-36656 GCA_004027295.1 Dolichotis patagonum
AAAAAAAAAAAAAAAAAAAAAAAAAGAATGGCACCCGGAAGTGCTTGGTGATCACCTCCTCTCCACACAGTGAAGGACTTGGCTCTGGTTCCCCAGGGACAGAAACCAGCCCCTTGGAATTGCTCAAGGAAGTGGGGTATCTATTCACAGGCCCCTTGGGTCGCTCCTGCATGGATGCTAAGGGGTGACGTGGCGTAGGAGGGGGACTGTGGGGTGGGAACTTCAAGCCTCCCTGACCCCCAGAGACAGGAGGCGAGTTGAAGATGGAGCACGGTCAGCTGGATGATGACTGGATCAATCATGCCCCACTTTAGGCCACCCCAAGAAAAGTGCTGTGCCCCAAAGCTCAGAGGAGATGCAGTTGGAGAATACATTGCCGTGGGGTGCACACCAATTCAGTGTGGCAGTGCATTATTGGGGACCCTGCCAGGGCAGAGTCTTCATCTCAGGGTTTTGTTTTTTGGGGGGGTTAATTTTGTTTTTCCAAGTACTAGGTTTTGAACCCTCAGCCTTTGTGCAAAGCTACAGCTACAGCTTACTTTTAAAAATATGTTTTATTTCAAGACTAAGTTGCCCAGGCTGGGCTTGGACTTCTGATTCTCCTGCCTCAGCCTCCCAGAGTGCTGGGATTCCAGGTGTACACCACCGTGCCCAGCTGACCTAGTGGCCTTTATAAAACTGCCGTTAGGATCATAGCATCTTCTTGAGTCTGTGAGTCATTCTAACCAACTATCAACTCCCAGAGCTCATGAGAAGCCCAAGTTTGTAAGCAGCTGATTGGAAGTGCAGGGGGTGCTGGAGAACCCCAAATCCGATGGCTGCTACCTGCAGCAAGGGCAGGTTTGCTGGAGATCACCACGTAGAGATCTCCAGGTAGAGAGCGCCAGGTTTGTGCGGTGTGCTCAGCTGGTGTCGGGACGTTCATCCTCATGCTGACCCCAACCAGCACCGGGCCAGCAAGAATTTCTTCCTACCCCCTCCCTCTCTTCAGCCCGGGAGTGGGAAATGCAGCCGGGAGGCAGAAGTTCCCACTCATCCTGACTTAGGGCCCTCCCTCCTCCTGGTCTGCCAGCTTCCCTCCACGTCACCGCTCATCTGAGTGTCGGGGTTCCTACCCTGTGAACGGCTGGACGTATGTCCCTCTGTCGCTTCCGTGCATACATTCTTCAGGGTCTCGGCCAGGACGCCACCACCTCCAGGAAGCAAGCATTCCCTAACCAGCTTCCGCTCCCTACCTCTCCCTACGGGGTGCCTTCGCCTCCAGATGCTCGCTGTACTCTAGATAGAGCAGGTGTGCTCTGCGCCACTCCTGAGGAGCTATGGTCCCTCTGTTAACAAAGGTGGGCCCAGGCGTGCTGGTGCTCACTTGTAATCCCAGCGCTCTGGGAGGCTGAGTCAGAAAGATTACAAATTAGAGCCCAGCCTGGGCAATTTAGTGACTCAGTGACAGTTCATCTCAAAATTAACATAAAGGGCTGGGGGCGTGGCTCAGTGCAAAGGTCCTGCGAATGAATGAAGGAAACAAAGATGGAGACACCAGGTTCAGGCATCCACATATCCATCAGAGAGCCCCATGACAGACCCTTGACATCACGTCATTGAAACCCTTCTGCCCCCTCAAACAAGTGCTGTGATTTCTCCCAAACACCGTTATGCCCTGGTGGCTCTAGGACCCTTCCGATACCCAGATCCAAAGATGTCCCAGTCCCTGGTCTGTAAAGATGAAGCCTTTACCCAGCCTCCTTACAATGTGAATCCCCCCAGGTAACTTAGGGTGCCGAACACCCTAAGATGTTGGAGATGCCATGGAAAGAGTCCCACACGGGACCGTCTAGAGGACACTCCTGAGCGGTCCCGGCACAACAGCAGAGGTGTGAGGTTTTTCCCCAACACCCATGAACCGTGGTTTGCTCAGTCTGAGAGCACAGAGGCCGCGACCACAGCGAGCCCGGTGCATGGAGAAGAAAGAAAGTGCAGTGTCCCGAAGGTCCGACACCCCGCCCACTCACATGAGGACCCACAGGGTCCCAGGAGTCAAGGCCAGGTCAGCGCCCATAGCTCTTCGGAGTCCGGCCTCAAATGTCCTACCAGGCCCACAGCGCTGAGCGCAGCTGCGACCCCTTGCGGCCGCCGTGGAGACTTACAATAATTCGTCACGTAGAAATAGGTGGGCTCGGTCCAGGAGCCGTTTCCCGCCAGGGAGGTGGCGCGGATGCGCACGCTGTAGTTGCCGGGCTGCAGCCCTCGCAGCCTGCAGCCGCGCTCCAGGGCGTAGTGCTTCCGGGACACGCACAGGTGCATCTCCTGGGGGACAGAGAGGAGCTCAGCTCTGCACACTCGGAGGGGAGGTGTCGGTGCCACGCGGCAGCGGCCACAGTCAGGACCCTGGACGGAGACGTCGCAGACGGACTGAGGCCCAGTCAGGCTGACACCCACAGGCTCTGAGACGCAGGGGACCTCAAAGCCACCGAGCTACAGACGAGCGAGCAGAGGCACATGGCCAGCGACAGACTGTCCACGCCTGAAGCCAGGCCGCGGTCACCTGTCCCATCTTACAATGACCCCGCACCGTAGCTTCGGTGACCCTCATTTTGTAGATGAGGAAACCAGGGTCAGGGATGGGTGTTGGCGAATGTAGGCTCCCACTGGCCCGATGGTAAATACTCCCACCTCCTGCCTCAGACGCAACTTTGCCATTGTGGAATGAAAACAGCCAGGTCGGTATGGAGATACCTCAAAAAGTTAAAAATAGGAATTCCACTTTGCTCCTGCTTTCCCCTGCCTGGGTATCTTCAGGAAGAGTTAAAGACATCTCGTCACAGGGATCCATGCATACCCATGTTAGCACAATACCTAAATTTTGGGAGTGGTCTGTGTGCTCATCAATGAACCGAGAGAGAAAATGTGGTCTACATACACCATGGAGTACCACCCACCCGTAAAGAAGGGTAAGCTTGAGTCATTTACAGGAAAATGGGTGCACCTTGAGACCAAAATGTTATGTGAAATAAATCAGACACAGAATCTTAAATATTGCAAGGTCCCTCTTAACGTGAAACCCAAAGTATAAATAATGAAAAGAAAAAAGTAAAAGAGATGACAGGAAACAAGGAAGCAGACTTTGTAGAAATGGGAAGGGGACGTGGGATGTGGAGGGAGGGAAGGAAGGAAAGGGAAAGGAAAAGTGTTTGAGATGCAGTATGAATATGCACCAACTCCCCAGGTGATTGTAACTGGTAGGTAAACACTTTCCAATAAAAGTACATTTTAAAAAAATAGCCGAAGTCCAGTCTGTAACCTCCATAAACCAACAGGCATGACTGGCTGCCAGGAATACTCTAAGGGTCTGAAAACTCGGAACTCTGTGCAGTGTCATGACACCTTTTTAAATGTTTAAATTTTATTTTTAACTGATGAAGCATAGTAGCACATGGGTATGGGCAGCACAGGATACCGTGACACACATGCGCTCTGCAGGATGTTGAAAACAGGCAAAGGCACCCGGGCGTCACCCTCCGTCTTGTCATTTCTTTGCAGTGAGAACATTTAGAATGTATTTTGGGGGTGTACTGGGAATGGAACTCAGGACCTCACACTTGCCCAGTGCCACAGAGCTATATCCCTGGCTCTGGAATGCATTCTTTTCTAGCTTAATTTTCAAGTATTTTTGTTTGCCATGTAACAGCTGTGCACATTTATAAGCCCAAAGGTGGTAACACTGGTGCGTGGATACAATGTGTAACAGCCAAGCTGAGGCAGCCAGCATTTCATGGCCTTCCACATTGATCATTTCCTCGTGGTAGGAACTTTGCAGCCCCTCTTCTCTAATTTCTCTATTAAACCATGCAATAAATTGTGCTAAACTGTGCTATAGAACACCAGAACTTAGTTCTATCAAATTGCAATTTGGTGCTTAATATCAAACTTTTATTTCTCTTCCTCTTCCTCTTCCTCTCTTCCTCTCTCTCTCTCTCTCTCTCTCTCTCTCTCTCTGTCTCTCTTTCCCCTACCTAAAAGCTATTCTTGGGAATGGGGTTCATTTTTTGAAACAGGGTCTCACCATGTATCCCAGGCAGGCCTCAAACTCATGTAGACTCTCCTGCCTCAGCCTCCCAAGAGCTGGGATTACAAGATTGTACCACCATACCCAACTCCTAAAAACTCTTAGCAATTTTCAAATATGTATTATTGACTATCATCATCATTCAGTACAGTAGATTCCCAGACCTTTTTCTCCCTGTCTAAACTCTAACTTGGTGTGTTTTGATTGGCAGCTTTTGTTATTTTTCTTTGTAAATGTAAAAGCCATTGGTATCTTACTGGGTGTCAGAAAACAGGCAGGTCAGTGGGTGTGATGGTGCACGCCTGTGATACCGGCACTCGGGAAGACTGAGGAAGGAGGATCTCAAACTGAAGCCCAGCCTTGGTAACTTAGTAAGACGCTGTCTCAAAGACTAAAATGAGGGGCTGGGGATACAGTCAGTTCAACCCTCAGTACTCTGAAAGAGGAGAGAGAGGGAGAGAGCGAGAAGGAAGGAAGGAAGGAAGGAAGGAAGGAAGGAAGGAAGGAAGGAAGGAAGGAAGGAAGGAAGGAAAGGAAAGGAGGGAAGGAAGGAAAGGAAAGGAGGGAAGGAAGGAAAGGAAAGGAAAGGAAAGGAGGGAAGGAGGAAGGGAAGAAGGGAGGAAAGGGGAGGGGAGGGGAAAGTGGTGAGGGACAGAAAGAAAGGAGCCAGAGGGAACAAGATGTAGCCCACAGGATGGAGTCGCCCACCAGGTGACCCCTAACAATTCGATGACTTCTCTAAGATCCCCCAGCTGGGCAGTGGGAGGGCAGCACTTGAACTCAAAACTGCCTGGCTTGCAAACCTCTCCTTGGGAACCAGCCCACGTGGGACATTCTGGCCAGGCCTCCTGCAAAGCCAGACACCAGCAGGAATAAGTGACCCCTCAGGGGCTGAGTCCCTTCCGCCCTTCCCACATCTCCCAGTCTCTCGGCCTCATCCAAACCATACAGATCCACGGCTTAATGCCGAAGGACAAAGCAAAAGCTCTTTCCTGCCTGAGGTGTTGCCTCTGGATTTTTTTCATCATCAAAAACAGAACTGGGATCCACCTGGATGCCTGTTAGAATGGGAGATCAATAAAGTGGGGTGCACACCCCGCAAGAAGAGCGTCACCCAGGTCAACTCGGAACTCAGGAGGAGACGCAGGAGGCTCGCAGGGCAGTCAGGCGGACCAGAGAGCACTGGACCAAAACTTAGAAAACTTTCCAAAACAGCTCCAAAGCTAACAGTGCATGCAGAGAACTGGGCTGGAAAAGTTTAGGGGGAGGAGGAGGAGGGCGGGGAAGAAAAAGATATGTAAAAACTCCTGTTCCTATCATGTGACAATAATCTCAAGAAAACAAATCAGCCTGACAGCGGCAGCGGCGTGGGGGCGGGGACCTTGGGGTCCAAAGTTTCTTCCAAGTCGAGTGAGTCACCAGGCGGGAAGGAACAAACAAGCAAATACAGAAATCAAAGAAAGCGGCTCTCTGACCCGGTCCTGCACCCTGGACAGCCTGTCGGGTGGAGAGCTAGATGGCATGGTGGAAGGCTCCAGAAGAGAACAGAACGCACTCTAGACAGCAGAAAGTAAAAACTAGAAACATGAAGCACAGCAGGAACCGAAACCTGATCAAAGGTGAAGAAGTCAATTGCATAAAACGTTCATGCAAGCAGGAGAAAGAGATTCAAACCTCCAGTGCTACCCAGCCAAGGGTATGAGCACACACAGACACGGACACACATGCACTCACACACAGGACTGACGTGCTGTCCCACAAGGGGGTCCTTGGGGACGGGCACCTGAGAGGCAGGGGAAATAGACAGGGGACAAATGATTGCAACACAATGATTCAGGAGAGGAGCGCCACAGAATCTGACAGCTAGCTGGAGGCAGGCGTGTCCCTGCTGCTGGCCAAAAAAGAAAAAAAAGAAAATACACAGCTTCTACCCAGCGGCAGAGTGAATTCTTTACTGTGAGATAAAAGACCCAGTTTCACCAAAGTATTACATGGAAGATTTCAGAAATAAACAGTGCATCGGCTTTAAATACCTTGCACTATATAACATATTGCTCTAATTGTTCTATTTTATTATCAGTCGTAGTTTTTAACCAATTGCTGTGCTTAATGTACACATTAAACTTGATCATAGGTGTGTGCGTAAGGGGGAAAAACACACACCAGCACACACAGTACACGTAGGGTTGCTAGGGGCCGCTACTCCAGGCATCACTCGGGGTCTCGGGATACATCCCTCAAGGAGAAAGGGTAACTGCTGTCTCCCAACAGCGTAAATTACATACAACAACATAAAGCCTTACATTGGTTTTTCCTTACCAAAAGGCCATTAAGGACAACGTGGGGGGAAAAATAGTTGCTGTGAAAAGATTCCTCAGAAAGCAGCCTCCCCGGTCCCCTCCAGGGCACACACAGCTTGTGCGTCTGGGACTGGAGATGAGCTTGGGGCTGACGGTGGTGGGGATCCAAGGCGAGGACTCCTGCCAGTGACTTTGGGTCCCAGGAACACAGACAGCAGCCAGGGGCAGGCAGCTGGGAGAAGCTGGGAGAAGCCAGGGGCTGAGGAAAGACCAGGGGTGACCAGATAGCCCGGTTTCTGGGCACCAGGGAGTCCCTGGAATGCGCTAGTCCAGTGTGCCAACCCAGAAAGCTCCAGGCCGACGAAGGAGGGTGGTCAGGGCACAGGAGGAGGTCTGCATGGAAGCCCCTGTGGCTGCAGGCACAAACCTATGCTCTCCCCACAGTCAACAGCTCTCGGAACACCCACAAGCCTCGACTCCTCCTGGGAGAGTGGCCCTGTCTCTCACGGTCAGCTCCAGGGCTGACTGGCTGCCTGAAGCCAGAGGGTCAGCTGCTACAGGAAGTGCACAAAACTCAGCTCCAAACTAGCCATCCACAGACGAAGTCAAGGCCACAGCGAGATACCTCTCTCCCCCGTGAGGGTGGCCAGAACCAAAAAGATGAACAATAGCAAGGGTCAGTGAGGATGTGGGCAAAGTGGGATACCACACACCGCAGGTGGGCCAGTAAAATGGTGCAGCTGCTTCAGAAAAGAGTTTAGCATTTCCTCGAGAAGTTAAACATAGAGCTACACCACATGCTCCAGAAATTCCACTCCTCAGTATGTCCCCAAGGGAAGGGAAAATACACCTCTGCACAGAACTGTGTACAGGAACATTCATAGCTCAAAGATTGAAAGAATCCAAGTGCCCTTCAAAGCAAGAGTCAGCAAACAAAATATGGTCCAGGTACACAGTGGAATATTATTCAGGCATAAAAAGGCACAAAGCACTACCACATGCTACAACACGGATGAATCTCAAAGATGCTGTACTTTGTAAAGGAAGCCCCCACACCAAAGATCTCATATTGTAAGCTTCATTTACCCGAGATGTCCAGAACTGGCAATTCCACAGTGACAAAGACCAGATTACTGGTTGCCAGGGATCAGAGGGAAGACAAGAGAGACTAGAAGAGAGGCAATGGGCAAAGAAGGGTGGTTTTTTGGAGGGGCAATGGAGTATTCTGAATTTACTGGTGTGTGATGGTTGCCCAGCTAAATAGTATGAATGCACTAAAAACCGAATTGAACATTTTAAATGGGTAAATTTTATGGCATGTAAATTATATCTCAATGAAACTTTTTAGAATTCCTGGGCCCAAGCCAATCAGCACACAGTACTCCCCTGCTACCTGATTGGTCATGGATACCACATGACCTCAGCCTCGCTGAGAATGCTGGGATAGATTCTCTCTACACCTTGGTTTGCCATTGAGTGGAGATGAGTTCTGGATCCACTGCAAACATAGGTCAACTGGCACTGCCGGGCTCACTCCAAAGAGCACTAAGATGCAAACAGCATGAAGAAATCCTGAGTCCTCGTGGTAAATGCAGTGGTGCCTTGGTTCATGAATTTGATTCTTGCCATGATTCTGGTCACAAACTGACCTGGAAAAAACTCAAATCAAATTTCCCTATAACAAGGAACCTAACCATTGAATCTGTACTGGTAAATATCAATAATGGCACATAGTGTAATACCAGGACTCTGGAAGCTGAGGCAGCGGGATGCCAGGATCGAGGCCAACCTGGGCTACACAGTGAACTCAAGGCCACCCTGAACTACGTAGTGAGACCTTATCTCAAAACAACTACAACAATAACAAAAAGATGTCTAAAAAGGGAAAATTAGGCCACTCATTCAGCAAATAGGACTCCCTAAGTCTACATAAAATGACTATTTCAGTTAGGACATTGTCTTGGTTACTTTTCTCTCGTGGCTGGGTCATAATGCCCAACATCCAAAATGAAGGAAGGGAATGTTTATTTAGCTCCCTGTCTGTGGATGTTTCACTCCACAATCAGCTGGCTCCAAGGCAGGGTGGCACACGGCAGAAGTCAACAGTTCATGGCGGTGGAAAACAGCACAAGCAACAAGAGCAAAAGGGGAGGAGCATGGAGAGAAGACTTCTTATCCTTTCATTGTACTCACGCCCATAACCCCAGCATTGGACCACAAGTCATTCGCAAACTCCTGAAGCCCACCCCCCTGACTGCAGGAGGCTTTGGGGGGACACCCAGACTCAAACCATAACAAACACTGATACGTGCTGAAAGGCAGTTTTTCAGTGAAGGACTGTGCACAGGCTACATTGCATATTCATCCCAATTCCTCTTGACAGCACTCTGATCCCCACATAAAAACAGGCTGCAGGTGCAGCCTGCAACTCCTGCTGCCCCAGTTCTCAGTCACTGTTACAGTGAGACGTTTGAGTACCAAGGAGACACGGTCCCAGGAGGGGTCCGCAAAGGAAGGCCCGCTTGGCTGTGGGAAGCGTCTATCTCAAAGTTCCAGAAAGCCAGCAGCTTTGATACCACTCACTTCGAGGTGTCGCCAAACTGGCTCCCAGGCTAGACCTGCTCCACCGTTTGTTTTTGTAAATAAAGTTTTATTGGCACACAACCACAAGCATTCATGCCACTTTTGAGCCCCACTGGCAGAGCTGAATGGTCAGAAAACAAATACGAGTTCACTTGTGAAATTAAATCCTATGTAGCAATTATACAATGCAATTCCAAAGGCTATGTGGCCAGAGATATCATTAGGCATAAAAAAAAAAAAAACCTCATGAATATGGATTAAATGCCCAAGCAGGTTTATGCAAAAATAAAGCTTTCTGAGTTCTGTGTTGACTGTCTGATCCTTTACAGAAAAATTAAACCGCAGACCCTTGTGTCAGAGGATCAGCTTTGAATCTGTACGTGGACTCCTCTTACAGACCTCAGGCGGTGACGGATACCCGAGAGCCCTTCAATAGATTCTATCTCTCATGTGTTCTGTTTGCACACTCCAACCCATACAGTGTCTGATACCGCAGCGAGGCGCCCAGCAAAATGTCATGCTGAAGGTTTTCAGTGATTCATTTCCACGCCCAGATACATCAGCAAGATGAACTGAGTCTGTGGCTGCTCAAAAGAGATACAAACACAGGTCGCCATCACCCAACTTGGAGGATGCAGACACAAAGCAGCGTGAAGGGGCAGGGGCACAGCTCAGCAGCTCAGCTCCCGCCTGGCAAGCGCAAGGTCCTGAGTCCCATTCCTGCTACCCAGAAGGAAAAGCCATGTGAAGAATATAGGAAAGAAAAGTTTATGGGGCGGTGTTTGAGATTCATCTCCCTGAAAGCTTTCAGGAAGGAGGTTTTGAGGGCCAGGACTGAAGCAGATGAAGGAGGTCACAAGGAGAACTTTGAAGGCTTGTGACCGAGAGTCGGGGTGCTTACCTCTTCCCCATACCGCCGATAGCTCACTTCATACAGCACGATCAGGCCGTTGGGCTCCTTCGGTTCTTGCCACATCAAGTGAACAACATTGTTGTCAAAGATTTCGTGGGTCACAGGGCCAACGATGTCGTCCGCCTTGGCTGTAAGAGGCAACAGTCAGCGGCCCCAATGTAATTCGCACATCGAATCCCACATCCGCCCCCTAACGCCTGAGGGACCCTCGGCTACTTCAAAAGTTTCCACAGCCTATTTTTTTCGTGGGGGACAGACAGATAGGATTCACTTCACAGGATGCTTGGGAAGAAAAGATCTACAGAGGCACAAGTCTCTCACATCCAACGATGCCGTGTTTGCATAGAACCTACACACATCCTCCCGCAGACCTCAAATGAGCTCTGCAGATTTATACTACACCTGTAATTCATTCCAGCTTATGCAAGGCTTATTTTTGCCATGTAGGAGAAAAGCACACACAAAAATAGGGTTTTGCTTGGGATTTTCAGACATGGTTCACCATCTCGGCATTTCATGCTTAAATCAGGAAATCGGTATCTACAGAATTTGCCATGTGCCTAGAATCTGTGCATTTAGTTACAGGTAAATTAAAAGTCCATAAAAGTGACTTTGAAAAACCCATAGTAATCAGTTTCGTGATATGTACATCACCTGGTGGGTGATGAGTGACCTGCATCTCAGACACGCTTAGGATGCATCTTTCAGGTTATATGTTTTTATACAACGTTTAAAACTTGAAACAAAAAGTGCACAAAACCTATTTGTACAGAACTCATCCCTCCAGGTCAGTAAAACTCTGAGAGGATGCACAAGAGCTGACCGGAGGTCTTCTCGACCACTGGGAGTGGACGGGCTCTTTTACCTTTCTTCTCTACCTCTAACGTTATGTGTCAGCTTGGCTGAGCCAAGGGGCCCCGTCACTGCATCTAAGTTTATTCCAGATATTTCTATGGAGCTGCTGTCTCTCTGGAGGAGATTAAGATTTAAGATGGTGGATTCAGTAAAGCTGAGGGCCAAGCAAGGAAGCCCACTCAGGGGAGAAAAAAGCTCAAGGCTGTCTGTCTCTGTCTGTCTCTGTCACTTTCTCTATGTCTCTCTGTCTATCTCTCGGTGTCTCTCTTTCTCTGCCTCCCTCTCTTTTTCTTCCTCCCTCCTTCCCTCAATTCTTCTTATTCTGTCTTCTTGCTCCATTTCCTCTCTCTCTACCATCTCCTTTTCTTCTCTGCTCTCTCTCCCTCTACCCTTGAGTAATCACACTCATACAAACACTCACTCACACAGAGTTCATTTCCTACCCCCCACAGCACCCTGAAACACTACAGATATATATCTTAATTTTGCTGATTTACTCATTGCTCATATGATTTCTCTAAACCCTGCATAATGTCTATGCATGAGGGGCTGGGGATTTAGCTCAGTAGCATAAGCACCTGCCTTGCAAGTGCACGGTTATGAGTTCGATCCCCAGTACCAATTTTAAAAAAAAGTTGTAAAAACGTCTATGCATGAGTTTTATAATTAAAAGCAAAAACACCGCCCCGCTGGATGTGGTGGGCATTCCCACAGCTCAGGAGGCTGAGGCGGGAGGACCGATAGAGATCCCGAAGTCCGCATTTGGCCTGCACTGGGCCGGGCGGTCCCCACCCTGGGCGCCCACCCAGGAGGCGGCGGCACCTTCGGGCATGGTCCGGGCGCTGACATAGGCGGCCACGCTGCACCTGCCCTCCGAGGCGCCCTGGTTGCAGGCCTGCAGCTCAATGCGATAGCCGGTGAAGTGGCGCAGGCCCGAGATGACCAGCGACTCCTTGTTCACCACCTTCTCGAAGGGCTTGGGCTCTTCCTGGCTGCCGGGCACGCTGGGGGTGGAGACGCCAGGGAAGCCGGGTGTCGTGGGCACCACCGCAGTCCCATTTGCCACCTCGCCAAGGGACCTGCGTTTCCGGGAGGGCCTGGAATGACAAGAGGACCCGTGTGGTCAGGGCATCGCTGGCCCGCAGCGACAGGGGTTAAGGGAAAACCGAGCCAGGGAAGCGCACAGAGGTGCCCACAACACCCTCCGTGGTGCCCCGGGAGGGGACAGGACTGGGGCTCCGGGGTCAGGAGCAGCAGCTGCGCCCCAACACGCCCTCCACGTGCTCCACTGCGGATTTTCAGGGTGCAGAGACGTAGGCCTCCAGCGTCAGCGTTAAAAAATAAGATGCCAAAAGCGCGGAGACTCTAGCTTTTCAGGAAAGCCTGCCAAGGAGTATTCACCCCCACACCCCCACCCTCACCCACACCCACACCCAGCCATGGACTGACGTCATCAACTGGAAGAGGGGGAGCAGCTTTCTCCTTAGGACCGTGGGCAGAATTGGAGGGAGGGATGGAGTCCAATTCCTGGTAAATAAATCTTATCACTGGGAAAGGAACGGGGATTCCAAGCGCCACCTATCCAACCCGGCCCATTCACCCTGCCCCCTCTTGAGGGCAGATAATGCAAAATAAAGACCGACAGTTACAAATACAAAAAACAAAACAAAAAAGTATAAGGAAGAAAATCAAAATTCCTTGTAATTCCACTGCCCACTGCTGACTGTGGATATCTTTTTTCTAGAAACACTGTATATGGGGATGATAAGGATCAAGCCAGTTGCATGGCCCACTGGGTAGGTGGGAAGCATGTATTAAATATTTCCTTTCTATTTAGCGGTAGTGGGGCTCAAACCCCAGGCCTCGGCACTGAGCTGCATCCCCAGCCCTTTTTATTGTTTACTTTAAGAAGGGTCTCCCTGAGTCACTAAGTTCCCCAGGCTGGGCTCACATTCCTGCCTCAGCCTCCCAGAGTGCCGGGATTACAGGCGTGTCCTCTGATCTCTGTCCTGTTTTTCCCACAAATGTCTAGTGCTTTGCTCACTGCTAATCCTCCACAATTCATCCCCAGCCACTTACATATAAGGTCATTTAGACACCTGGATCTAAAGTCATACCTATAGTATAAGGGTATTAAGGATATTTATCCAGTACATAGCACGATTTACCCCCACTCACTGTTTGCAGGTGAACTTCCTTTAAATGATTCAAAACACACTCCTTCACATGCATATGCAAAGTCACCATCGGTAAAGATCCTGTTTGCTCCCCTTCGAAGGTAATTCTAGGTGGCCTTACCACGCACTGTGCTAAGGTTTTGTGAAAAGGACACCCACCACCTCTCCGTATCTTATAGTCTCACTACTACTGGTTTACCCTGCTGGTTTTGGGTTTATTTACAGCTTGCCTACTTTCCCCACGTCCTCGCTCCTTCTAAAGGTTCTGGGGTCAGATTCCTCAGAGTGCACTGGAAGGCAGGTCCCAAATACCTTGCTGTGCACAGCTACACAGTACAGCCACGGGTTTTGCAGGCCACACAAACCCACAGCTGCTGGTAACCCCGAGCTCTGCCAATGCTGCTCCAGCGCAGCTGAGATAACACACAGCCACTGGGTGTGGCTGCATTCCGACAGAAGTTCCTTTACAAAAACAGGCAGCCCGAGGCCCAGGGGCCACAGGTCACACCGCCTTGCGCTGCACGGGTCTGCAGACGCCAGTGATTTTATCTCCCACGTTTGTTTGGTTTTGCAGTGGCGGGGATGGAACCCAGGACTTCAGGCAAGCTAAGCGCCACCACTGAGCCTCGCCCTGCCACTCAGGCCCGGTGCCTTAGGGTTCTACTTTGCTGCCTGTCTTGCTGTGTTGAGCAGATGTCTGGAGAAACGTTCATTAGCAATAAGATGTTAGACTTCCCTGTGTCATTTCCAGCTCTAATAAGGAATAACTTTAAGAATTATGTTTGTGTGGCTGTTAGACAAAACCTACCTTGTTGAAGAAGTATTCTATTCCTAGTTTTGTAAGAGGGCTCTTCTGATCTCCTCCCTTTGTCTAAGAATTTTACATGAACGTTACTGAATGACATGATTGTTTTTATAAAATAGATATTATCACATCTTCTTAAACTATCCCTGCATTTCTGAAATAAACCATACTGACAATTTCCTGTTTATCCGGGACATTCCAATCTAAAGGCACAGATGAGTGTGGCCTATATCCTTTCTTTAGTATAGAATCTTTTTCCACGTCTAGAAATGTTATTTTGGTTTTATAAGACAAACTGGCCTAGTTTTCACAGATTTTCATGCTCTACAGAGGATTCTTTAGTACAGGCAATGGTTGGTTGTGCAATTTGAAAGAATTCACCTATGAAACTCTCTAGACTGGGGTCTTTTTCAGGAAATGAGTTGATACACATCTTAATGGCTTCCAAGGTTATTAACCTTAATTCTACTGTGTCTTCGACATGCTAAAATTTCCTACCCCACTGAAAGTTTCAAAACATGAAAATTTTCTTCAGACCCTATTTTTATATCACTTTCTTTGGTTATATATTCTTCCTCTTGGAGACTATTTGCCATCAGCTTAGGCAGTATTGATTTTTTACCTAATACTAACACATTTGCATTTTGTTTTATTGCATTATTCTTTTTGGAGGTTAGCGCTAGGGGTGAATCTCGGAGCTCTGTGCATGCGTTCTATCACTGAGCTGTGCTCACAGCCCTATTTTTATATTTCTAAACTGTCATAAATTTATTTTCTTAATTCATGAATCCATTTATAGCTAGTCATTTGCATTAAAGCTATGATTCAGCGACTTAAGATACATGAGACTCACACTTCTATTACTTTCCAAAAGGACCTCAGCGGAAGTTTCAATTTCTGTTTTGACTCAATCTGTACTGAAGTGGTTAACTTTGTTTTCTGTTCAAACTTTTGAAGTTAACTTTTCGCTTTTATTGCTTTAGAGTCAGAAAATGATCTCCCTTTGAAAGTGACTCAATAAAATTTTCTCTGTGATGTGTTCACATTTTTTAATAAAAGCACTCAGATTAATGAAAGAAAATGACTGTATTTGTGAACTTGTCAGGACTAAGATATATGCTTTATAGCAGGGATTCTAAACATTTCAGTACAGATATAAATGAGCCTGGAAAAAATACCCACTTTGTGAGCCTGTGACTCACGAACAGCCCGTGAGAAATGTGTATCTGAGCACTTACATGCATCAAATGACCTCACCAAACTGGCTGCACTAGCATAGTCCTCATTTTATTTGCTTCAGTGCATTTTCTACTAATTGAACATTTCTACTAGCTGAATATTTGTAGCAGCCCTGCTTGGAGCACATTTTGGCACCATTTTTCTATAAGTTCAGATGACCCTTAGCACTGTTTAGCAATAAAGAATTTTCAAATGAAGCTACTATTTAGCTAAAGCACTTTTTGAAGACATAACACTACTGCACACTTAACAGAGCATAGGGTCATTATAACTTTTATGTGCACTGGGAAACCAAAAACTGAGGCCCCTCCAAGGCACGCCTGTCTAACTAGAGGATTATCCCCAAGAAGGACCAAGGCAACGGAGTCCTCTGACCCCCTACACAGACAGCACGTGATTCTCCAACAGCTCACACTGATAGTGGTCCCAACCAGGGTGGCATCACCCCCACAAAGGAGGGACAGCCGACAATATCTGGAGGTATTTTTGGCTGTCACTACTTGGAGGGTAGAAGTTTGCAGTCCTGGTATGGAGTGAAGGCCAGAGGTGCTGCTCAATATTCTAACCACCTAGCCCCAAATATCAATAAGGATGAGACCAAAACCACAAAATTCTGGTCCTCTAGACTACAGATTATACCCCCACATGGCCACTAGAGGGCAGACCAAGCCACACAAATCAATCAATCAAATAAAAATCTGGGGTTAAAAGAAAATTCTTCTCCACGCCCCCAATCCGTCTTTTCAGTCTTGCTTATTATTCTTACCTAGATTTCATGATATTTGCATTTCTCTACCTACCAGTGACGTTGAGCATTTTCCCATGTTTATTGGCCACTTGTACTTCTGAGAAGTGTCTATTCATTTCAGTAGTCCGTGTTTTGATTGGCTCTTTTATTCGGGTGCCTTTCATATTTTTTGAGTTTTTGTGTATATTCTAGATATTATCTCTCTGGCCAAGGGATAACTGGGAATGTCCAGGGAGTAAATGCACAAGGGAAACTGACGCACAGAGGTAGGACCCAAAAAGCATTCCGTTTGAGTCGATATTTTCGGAAGAATACATTAGTCCAACTTCCCCCCACATTCACGTAGATTCCATCCCCAGGGGAAGAAGTTTCATCGGTGAATCTGTGAGGCGTCCAACCTCAGCACAGCGGCACCCCTTTGTCGCATGCAAAAGCCACAGAAACCCCCAAGATCTCCGAGGCTCCCCAAGCCCCCACCCCACCCTGTCCGACAGCCCTGCATTGGACAGCCAGGGGCCACACAAGTGTCCCCTGCGGGGCTCCTACCTAGGGTCCTGGGCACCACTGCCCACAGAGGGGTTTCTGTGAAAACAAAATCGGCCACTTTGAGGACAGGGAATTCTTCTGGGGGGTACCGGCCAGCGTCCGGGGGCTCACAGCCCACGTCTGGTTTGGACATGGTGGGTCCCTGCACTGCAGGGTTGGTCCTCAGTGTGCCCGAGAGGGGTGAGACTTAAGAGGCAGGGGCCCCATGAAAGGGAAGCGGTCTCCTCGGCTTCCTGAGGCCTCTCACACTCGCCTGCTGTGATGCCAACGGTTGCATCCTAATCAAGGGGGGGCAGGTGAACGGGGCTGCCTGACCTTGGACTCTCGGCTTCCATAACTGTGAGCTAAAGAAACCTCTTTTCTCCATAAAGCACCGGCTTCGAGTGTTTCCTGACAGTACCAGCAAATGGGCCGATGAGTGAACTCGGACCTTGTCTCATGGGCTGGCTTCTTGTCAATTCATTAAGAGAGACTGGGGAAATGGAGGAACAGCGCCCGGCTCACCCTCCTGGGCGGCCGCATCGCGGCCCCGCATGCAGCGGCCTGCTGGCCTTAATGAGTAACGCGGGAAGCGCTTAGTGTCCGGGCTGTGGACTAAATGTTCTTTTGGACCCCGGGTCATAAGAGAAAAATGCAAGAAAAGAAAAAAATTCTTTAAATAAAGAAACATTAACCCGCTGGGGATCTGGGAAAAGCTGCTCGCGCGGCGGTGCTGGCAAACACACAGCGCAGGGTGGGGCGGGGTTGTGCTACCCTCACTCTGCGGCCGCAAACCAGACGCCACTGAGCACCCCGGACACAAGGGCACCCCAGCGCCACGCGTGACCTGCAGGGTCACGGTCGGGGATCCCTGCGTACCGCACCGAGTCCCAGGCCCTGACACAGGAATGGTGACAGCCAGCCTGACATAAGCACGGTTCCACACCCGCGGTTCAACCAACGATGGGGCAAAGTACTGGAGGAAACGCATCACATCTGTGTTGAGCGGACACAGACTTTTCCTATCGTCCTTCCTACGTGGTGCGGTAGATCAACCTTCCAGATATCACTCCTGTTATCCTGGGGGCCACAGGTAGAGAGGTGAGCTGCCTACGGGAAAGCTGTGTAGATTCTGCACAAATACCACACCAACAGTAGCAAGACCTGAGCACACCACTGTGTTGGAATCCTCGGAGGGTCCTGGAATTCATCCCCCTTATCTACGGAGGGACATCATTAAAATGTCCATTTTACAGATAAGGACACTGAGGCACAGAGAAGTGAAAATAACCTGCTCAAGGCAGGGCATAGAAAAGCAGGGGACCCAGGCAGTTGCGTCATTTATTCCTGTTCCCAAGGGCCTTGACATTCAGCCCCTCCACCAGGGGGAACACAGAGAAATACGCACGGGGAGAAAGGACCCACCTACCCTATAGCCACAAACGTCTACTTCCACTTTTGGCCCACTCAGGCAAAAAATTTAAAAAAGAAAAATAGTGACACAGGCATGTGCTTTTCAGCTAAGTGTCATTTAGATAATGTTCACTGCAAGGTCTGTGAAGCAGAGGTACCCAAGCCATGGCCTGCAGTAACCCAGGGAAACTCAGGCTTATAAGTAGGAGAAGCCTCTGGGCTGTGATAATGCTGTGGAAGATTCTAGAAGGGTGAGAAGAAGCTTGCGTGGAGTAAGAGACAGAGAGACAGAGAGAAAGCAGCAGAGAGAGACACAGACAGAGTCAGAGAGACAGAAAGAGACAGAAACAGAGAGAGACAGAGAGAGAGAGAGAGCGAGAGAGAAGCAGAGAGAGACAGAGAGATAGAGACTGAGACAGAGAATGAAAACTGAGGTTGAAACAGACAGACTTGGAAACAAGTCAAGGCTGAGGCAGGGACATCATTTCTCAGGATTTGTCCACGAATCTACCTAGAGGAGTTTGTTTCTGAGCTGACTCGGATGGAGGAGACCGGAAGGGAGGTATAGAAGGCCAATGTTGGCTTCTGTAAGTTTCCCCTCCTGGGCAATCACTGGCACTGAAGACATTTTGCTCGGTGCCCAGGAAGGGCCCAGCCAGGCGCTGGCCACCCCCTCACCCAGCCCCCTAAGGAACGCCCCCGACAGCACCCCCAGGGCTCCGCCGGAGTCCTGACCTGGGCACGAAGACCACGTTGTGCAGGTAATCCTCAAAGGTCTTCCGGAAAGAGGACTCCTCCAGCTCCTTCAGGATCTGAGAGTCGGTCTTGGGGCAGGAGCAGCACTCGCCAGCCGCCTCCTCGTACTCACTCTGGTTATGCTTCTGGGCGTCGTCAGACTCCAAGGGCGGCGACCACGCCCTGGAGGGCAGCTTCAGCCCTAAGGAAGGCAGAGCAGGGGCTCCAGTCTCCCCACGAAGCAAGGGGCTGGGCACAGGGCAGCACCGGGGTCAACTTCCACTCACTCCGGGCTACACTGAATTTTTACCCTCTCATCCAGAAAAAATAGCTACTGGCAAGAAACCAGTAACAGATGCTCGGGAGGCTGTGGGGAGAAAGGAACCCTCTCTCATTGTTGGTAGGAGTGTAAACTAGTACAGCTAATACGGAAATCATACGGTGATTGCTCAAAAAATCTTGGAAGCAGCCTACAAGTCCAACAACAGATGAACGCATAAAGAAACAGTAGTGTTTATGTGCCATGGAGTACTACTCAGCCATAAAGAAGGATAAACTTGAGCCATTTGTGGGAAAACAGATGCACCGTAAGACCATCAAATGAAGTAAATCAGCACACAGGCATAAATATCCCATGGTTTCTCTTATATGAAAAACACTGTATATGTATATATGAAAATTAACAGGAAAAAGAGAAAAATAAAATACTGTAATTCAGTGCAGGCAATGTACCTGAAAGTGCTCCTTGATTTGGTATAACTGTCTTACACGTTCTGTATGTTCTTTGACCTATTAGTCTGATTTTTAAACTGTATATATAATAATTAACTTTTTTGTTGTTTGGTTTGGTCTTTCTGAGACAGGGTCCCACTGCAGTTCAGGCTGACCTTGAACTCACTATGTAGCCCAGGCTGGCCTCAAACTTTCCAAGATCCTCCTGCCTCGGCTTCCCAAGTGCTGGGATGACAGGCGTGCACCACCAGGCCCAGCAATAATTACTTTATAAGGGTTTATAAAACAAACAAATGAACCCGATGTGGGAAAAATAAGAGGGTGTCTAGAGAAGGGGAGGAAATTGCAGTATGCTGCATACACATGCCAATCCCCTACAGTGAGTGTACTCACCAGGTAGCACAAACGTGTACCAATAAAAATCAATCAATAAAAACACTTTCAAAATTTACCTTCTTAGCCATTATTCCCTGCAGTTTCTGACCTTGCCTGTGTCTGTGTTGTCAGAAATTCCCCCTCACGGCCCACCCAAGGCCTCCTTAGTCCCCTCAGGGAACCTCCGTCCTCCTGCAAGGCCGCCCTGGCCGCTTCCCTGTCCTGTCCCAGGGCTGTCCCAGGACTGTAACACCCAGGGCCCCCCTGCAACTGGCACCCTGTGATTCTGAGTGAGTTCGTTTGTAATCGCATAAACTCTGCGATAATCACACCAGTGTACACTGGCAGGCAGGAGAAAAGCCGTTGGCTTTCAAAAACAAAAACAGAAAAGCACTGCGGGCTCGGGCTGCAGCTCCCGAGTTATATTAAGCCCCGAGGCGATCAATCACGTTCATGACGACGGGCCGCGGTGCCGTCACAGGGACACACATAGCGCATGACCCTCTGAGGGCTGGGCCCGAGCCCGGAGCGCATCTGCCCTTTGCCCCTTCTCCTGGCAAGGAGGCAGCGGGGCCAAGCCTGGGCTGACAGCAGAGCAGCCCTCGGCCTCCCCTCCAGCCAGCAACCTTTGCCTGCAGGGTCAGGGGCTGAGGGTCGACGCTCCACTAAAAATACCGCAGGACCATGCACCAACCAGCTGGGGAAAGGAGAAAGAGGGCTGAGAGGAAAAGGAGAACCATCTTCCGCAACAAAAAAACAAAAAGGAGGAGAGGGAGGGCGGAGGGGGCGGGGGAGAAGGAGAAAAAGAGGAGGTGGAGGAGGAGGAAGAGCAAGAGGAGAAAGAAATGGAACAAGAACTGAGGAGGGCCACGCCAAGCACCAGCTCCGCACGAGGCGTGCAATCACGACCATGACGTACTGCAATCATAGACTCATAAAGATTGAAAGAAAGAAAGAAAGAAAGAAAGAAAGAAAGAAAGAAAGAAAGAAAGAGAAAACTTTCAGCTTCTCTAGTTTGCTGGTATTTTTTTTTCTCAGCTTTTTTTTTTAATTACTATACAGCGGCAGTAGGCACCTCTGGCGGCCTGGTGCACAGTTGGCGCATGCGCACACCACATCTCTGAGCCCTTTTTCGCCCCTTCCCTCACTCCCTTCCTCTCTTGCTCCTCGTCCCTTTGAGGAAGCTCTGCCTCCCTACTTCCTGTTACCCATCTTTTATTTTGCGCTTTGTTAAACGCTCACATAAGAAAAACCAGTAGTTTGAGGCGTCAAACATTTTTTCCATTTTCCTTCAGTTGGACGGAGGCCCTTGAATTTAAAAAAAAAATGTGTGTATATATACCAAAAATACTATCATTAACAGATTCTGAACTGAAAGCACAGCGGCAGTAGTGGACATGATCACTGCCTACTGTCGCACACTTAGGTATGTAGCACGCACCTGTCATGCCAGCACCCTGGGAGGCTGAGGCAGGAGGATTGCAAGGTCAAGCCCAGCCCAGACAACTCTGATTTATCAAGATCTTGCCTCAAAATAAAAAATAAAAACAAAAATAAGGCCCGGAGATGTAGGTCAGTGTGAAGGCTGCGGGTTCAATCCACAGGATTGAAAAAATAAAAGGCACGCTCTTAACCAAGGGCAGTGATGCAGTTTACAATCCCTGCTCTTCAGAAGGCTGAGGCGGGAGGATGGGAAGCCTGAGGCCAGCCTGAGCAACCTAAGACACTGCCTCGAAAGGAAATTTAAAAAAATAAAGCTGGGGCGGGCCTTTATTTAGCTCAGAGGTAGAGCCCTGGGTTCCAACCCTAGCACTGCAAAGAAGAAAAACAAAAACAAAAAACCCATGGGGTTTTGTGAGGCCAAAGTCCTTCTGTGGCTTTGTCAATAACCTCGCACGTGCCTGTTGTGTTTCTAGATTTGCACAGTCATATGCGGGGTAAATGTAACCACATTCTCTTCAGTGTGGGAGGAGCAAAGCAAGAAGGAGGGGAGAAGATTCCAGAAGGAAATGGTGTCATCCTTTAGTGCTGGAGACACGAGAAATTAAACACTAGGTGATTTCACCATTTCGTCCCCAGCATCGGGGGGACTCAGCAAGCTGGGCAGACCACAGCACTGTGACACGCAGCTCGCTGCTGACTAACACATCTGAAACCTGTTCCATGATCGCACCCCGTTCCAACAGCAGCATTCAGCACGTGTGGTTGCGGGCAATGTTTAAAAACACGGTAACACGCGTCCGTCATGCCAGCACTTTGGGAGGCTGAGGCAGGAGCATCTCAAGCCGGGGGAGCTCAAGTTGGAGCTCAGCCTGGGCAGCTCAGTGACCTAGTGAGACTCTGTCTTAAAATAGAAAATAAAAACAGCACTGGGGACACAGCGCTAGGTGAGGACCTTTGAGTCAATCCCTAGTGCAAAAAAACAAAACAAAACAAAAACTCAGTGTTTGTGTGTTCCTCAGTGCGTGCATCAGGCCTGCGGCATGGGGAAAGTCCCTCCCGGCAGGGCAAACCGGAGTGGGTGCCATCGCAGGCCCTCACCTTTGAGGCAGTAATCCAGCTCATACAGCTCGCTGTCTTCCGCCTGCCTCTGCCAGTGGACCAGGTAGTGCGTGATGTTACCGTTGGGGTCCGAGGGCGGCTTCCACTTCAGAATGATCTGGGACGAGGAGTTAGACACGGAGAGGGGGTCCAGTGGTACAGATGGGACTGCGGACGACAAAGGAAATGACACTCGAGTGACCCAAGCCGGGGTGGGGGGGAGTTGCAGAAAGCCAGGGGTCCACTGGGACCACAGAGTGGGCACCCACTGCCCGGCCAGCGCCCTCTCTGCCTTGGAGCTGAAAATGCTGCCCAGCATGCAGGAAGCGACAGAGTCACTTTGCCCAGGGCTCCTGCTCCAGGGTACCTGGTCACCAACAAATGTGATTGGCATGGTGCCGCTGAGCCAGGGTCCACACCCCCTAAATTCACCACTTGTGGGGTCCACAAAGCATCGCCTTCCAGCAGGAGGCTGGGGGGCTGCAAAGACTCCTGGTGTCTCAGGAAGAGGCAGGGTGAGGGTGCAGGACCCCAACAGCCAGGCTGACTCGAAAGGCTAGGGGTCTCCCCTGGGGACAATTTGACGTTAGGGGCTGGAGAGGCCTTTGTCACCAGAGGGGCACCATGCACATTTCAGGGTGCTGGCCCAAATCCCAAGCCCCCATTCACTAAACACCAGGGGTCCCACCTGCCAGAAAATGTCTCCGGACGTTGCCAAAAGTCTACTGAGGAAGCAGAAATGTCCTACCTGGGAAATACTGCTGCAGCAGGACTGAGGCTTTGCAGGTAATGCAACTAAACTGGAACACCCCGGCCTCACCCCCAAAAAATTTAGGTAAAAAGAAGAAAAACAGAGGAAAAGCAAACTCAAGAAGTTATTTTTCCTTGTCCTTTGTGAGTGTCTGGACACTTTTCATAACAGCATGGAAAGAGCACACCACACATCACACCGAGCCCTGCGGCCTGTTTTTCCCCTGCCCACTGCTACAATGAAGCTCACTCTATACATTATGCACTGTAAGAATTTTCTGCTTGTTTGTTTTGGCTTTGAGGTTTTCGAGACAGGGTCTTGTTATGCAGTTCAGGCTGGCCTTGAACTCACTATGTAGCCCAGGCTGGCCTCAAACTTGTGGATATCCTCCTGCCTCAGCCTCCCAAGTGCTGGGACTGAGGCATGCCCCTCCACACCCACCATCCCTGGGTCCTTCAAACGCCAGTGACCACACAAACCAGTGAGTTGTAGCACAGCTCAGCGCCCCCTATCCAAGCCAAGCCGTCGGCCTCGAGAGCAAATTGAAACGCACAAGGCCTACGTACTGGTGGCATCCGTCTGCACGTAGATGATGTCACTCTTGGCCCCGTATGTCCGGCGCTCGTCAGAAAAGGTGACCAAGGTCTTGACGAAGATGGCGTACTGGGTCCAGGGCTTGAGACCCCGCATCAGCCACCCAGGGTGGTTCTGGGACTTGGGGTCATTAGATCTCAAGGGCGGGTCAATGTCCACCACGGTCCAGCTGTTGGAGCCGCACGCGTCCTGCCCATCAAACTCGGTCACGTTCTGATACGGGCTTTGGGGACAGAAGGGGAGAAGGCGGTTACGAGGAGGTGACAGTTGCCCTGAGCACCACGGAGATGGGGCCAGGGAAAGTTGAATCCCATAGATTTGCTTCCCAATTACCCAAAAATCTTATAGCACAAGGACGAATGACAGGGAGACAGCCACGGAGAAAGAGGCGGCAATCCAGGCGTCTCCGTGTCGCAGGAGTAAGGACGGTTCCGGCTCGCAAAGGCTCCACGCTCAGTATTTCAGCCTTATGGAGGCATGGCACCGCGAGGCGCTCAGAAGGAGCCAGAAACCAAGTTTTAGTTCTAATCTTCTCTGGGACAGCAATGTGCACTGCAGTACCCTCTCAAGGCACTGAGCAGCAGCAGCACAGAGCATAGCATCCTGGGAGGCTCGGGGAGGGTGTTTGGAGGGCTGGCTGTGGGCAACAGCTCTGTGACCGGCAGGAACACCTCGAATGCTGGAAACCACCTCAAGCGTTATTGCAGGAGTGATTACACGAGAGTGTGTGCTGGAGCTCCGGCCCAGGGTGCGCAGAGATAGAAGAGACTCTCTTTAATATCACCACTAGAGCCACCTCCACTACCTCCCTTAAAAGTTCAGCTGGCTGCGAAGCATGTGGACAGCTATAATCCCAGCAGCTTGGAAGGCTGAGGCAGGAGGATCACAAGTTCAAACTCAACCTGTCTCAAAATTTTAAAATTTTTAAAAGGATGAAGGATGTAATTCAGTGGAAAGATCCTGGGTTCAATCTCCAGTACTGGGGTGGGGGGGATTCCAGCACAAGACAGGCAATGTAGGGAACAACTGCAATCCCAGTACTCAGGAAGGGTCAACAGGAATTCCAAGTCAGCCTAGATTTCATAGTCAGTTCAAGGACAGCCTAGAAGACAGAAGGAGGCTGCAGCGTTTCAGAGGATATAAATATTCTGCAGTTGGACGGAGACGGCGGCACAACACTGCTAATGTACTTCATGCCACGGCAAGCATGCGTGCAAAAGGGGTTACCACGGCCAGGCACAGGGGCGCACGCCTGTAATTCCAGTAGCTGGGAGGCTGAGGCAGGAGGACCACTTAGGCCAGGAGTTCAAGGCCAGATTAAATGGCACAGCAAATAAATTATAAAAGTAATTAATTAACTAAATAAATAGATTTTAAAATAAAATTTAAAACGACCTCCAAAAGGAAAACTAAGTGCTTGGATTTCTTTTGGCAAAAGCAATCACTGCGGATATTATAAGCCATGGACTGGTGATGGGACAGAGGAACTTGTGACATTTATCCCCCTCCCTCAGGAGGAGGGCGACACAGCCAAACCCCAGGGGAGACTGAGCACCCACCCCACCCTCCCGCCCTCCCCACGCTGTCCCCCTGCTTACGCCTCTTTGTAGAACAGCATGAATCCGAGGAGGTCCCTGAAGTCAGGTGGCCAGTAGGGCTCCCATTTCAGCATGATCTTGTCGAAAGTTGTCCGGATGAAAGAGAATTTGAGTAATTCATTTTCACCTAGAAAGTCACCAAAAAACAAAAAGAAAAAAAATCAAGCTCTCGCAGCACTGAACAATGCGCTTCCATCGGAATCGACTTCTCCCACCTTTCCTGGAGGGGCTGTGCGGAGGCAGGGGGGACCCGCTGCTCCCCATGTGATAGACAGACAGACAGACAGACAGAGGCACCCCGCCTGTTGTCACTGGGAAGGGACCTTCGGACGGCGTCTGTCCAGGTCCCTGTGCCCCTGCAGGCCCGGCCTGGCAGACATAACCCGGCAGTGCTGTGACTTTGCTCAAACTGGGCGTTGCTAGCCTGGCAGACGCAGCTCGCTCCCCTGCCGGCCACGCCATGCGCCACCCGCTGCCTGCGGGAGAGCTGAGCCGCCCGTGCCTGTCCCCTCAGCCTCCACCCGGCTGGCTGGGCAGGACCCGTCCCTCTTCACACAGCTGCGGGAAACCGAGGGAAGGAGCTGTCGCCCGCAGACAGTGACAGCCCCGGGGGCCAGCGTGGGCCCAGCGGGCTGCGCGGCTTACAGGACGCCTGGTCCCCGTTGGTCTTGAGTGCGATGTCGTTCCTCTCCTGGCGGCCCTTGGTCCCCGAGACCTCTTCCATCTTGTGAATCTCGGACAGGCAGAGCTTGGGGTTGTAGTGAAAGAACAGCTTCCCCTGCGTGATGGTGAGGTTGTGCTTACTCCAGTCCCACAGCTGCCTCAAGTTCTGGTTGTCCAAGGCGTAGAACGAGTAGTTCCTGCGGACACAGAAACGCACACGACCCGTCGTCCGCAGGGGCCCCGCCCAGCCGGGGCTGAGCACCCCGGCCCAGCCTCCTGCTGGGTGAAGGCAGTGAACCGGGGAGGGGGCCCAGAAGGTGCAGGAGGGGAAACAGACTGGCTGACAACGGGCTTGCAGAGAGGGGACACTGAAGACAAAAGGGGAGAGACCCGGCCCGGGGTTCCGCATGCACACTCTTCCTCGGTGGGAAGGAGGGAGGGAACCCTTGAAAGGACTCATTTCGCACTCTTTCATTTTTACTCGAAGGCTTTTGTAGCACATCATGATTGCATTAGTCACAGAGACCGGATCCAGGTACACATCTGAACTCTTGTACTCCTCTACCTGCCTTCTGCCCCCCTACTTCCATCTCTTGGGCCCCTTTCCATCTACGAAGGATGTATCTCCCCGTTTCTTTATTGTGCATCTTTTAGTTTATTCTTTCGTTTATTTACATTTTGGGTTTCTCATCTAAGAGAAACCATGTGGTATTTTAGCTTGCGTGTCTGCTTTTTTTCACTTAACATGGTCTCAAGGTACAACCATTTTCCCACAGATGACTCAGGTTTACCCTCCTTCACAGCAGAGTAGTACTCCCCCATGTGTACCGACCACGTTTTCTTTATCCATCCATGTGTCAATGGACACACAGGCCTCATGCAAGATCTACCTGTCACGTACTGTTCAGCTGTGGACATGGGTGTGCATGAATCGCTATACTGTGCTGACTTTAACTCTGTGGGGAAGATATCTAGAAGGGGAATGGTTGAGTCAAAAGGACTTTCTAGTTTAGTTTGCTGAGGAGTCTACACACTGACCTCCACAGTGGCTGCACCAGCCTACACTCCCACCAACAGAGGAGACGGCTTCCTTTTCCCCCCTCAGCCTCACGTACACTTGTGATAATTTGAATTCTTGGTGAGGGCGCCATTGTTTGGAGGAAAGAAGGGCTTATTTTATACCACCTCACTGACGTCATTAGATCTGTGACCCACAACAAGCAATGGCCAGCCAGCAGGAGATCGACGGGAAACGGAAAGGGTCAAAACCCAAACACAGAAGCCCTTATCAATGTACCACGCCACCACTGAGTGCCCGAAATGGAGGTGTTCCAAGTCATCCTGGAACCAAAAAACACAATTTCGAAGACGTAGCCAAAAAAAAAAAAAAAAGGTAAAAGATCACTGGATAATCAATCTCCTTAAAATGAATTTCATGTTGAAATAACATTTTGAGTATCACGGGCCAGGTCACCTGATGAGCACATTTAATGTCACCTGTGTCTGTGAAGGTTTTTAAATGTAGCTCCCGAGACATTTAAAGCCCACATGTGACACGCAATCTAATTCTTTTGGACAATGCTGGTCTAGCTCCAGAAAGCCCAGTAAGAAAGGCATGGAGCCATCCAAACGAAAAGCCTGAACTTTATCAAAAGGGGCAGGCCTGGGGCAGAAAAGTCAACACGAGCTGCCAAGCGATTCCAGAAAGTGGATCTGAACATCAGTGCTGGCTGGCACACTCTTTTGCCCTTACTTCATTTCCTGCCTGTTCTCCTGATGGGATTGGAGAGATGGCAGCCATTTTGTGACCATGAGGAACACAAAGAGTTAAGGAATCCAAGTTCTCTGTAGCAAAACCAAGTGGTCTTCCTCAAAATTCGGGCCCATGAGCCAGTTTCAAAGCACCACTAGCCTAGATTTTTGTTGCTGTTAGTACTCAAACAGGGTCACCTGAACGGCAAGGAGAATGTACAGGCTGGGGACAAGAAATTCCGGAAATGAGGGTGAATGATTAGGCCAAGGAGGGGACCTGATGCATCTGAGGCACCTGCAGGTCCCTAGGCCAGAAAAACAGGCTTGGGGGTAAGGAGAGAAGCCCAGAAGCCGGGGTAGAGACGTCTTCCAGGCGGGAGGAGCCAGCTGCTGCCTCCAGGGCACGTTTTGGGGTTGGGACCTTAAAGTAGCCTCAAGACAAGTTCCTAATTCCCAAATTCCCAGTTAGCATTTGAGTCACAAACGCAGTACCAGGTGACACCTACCCGATTTCCAAGGTTTCCCCTCGAATCAGGCGCAACTTCCGGAAGAAGGAAAGCGATACCAGTGCGTAGGACCGGCGAATTTTTAGATACCCCGAAATCTCTTCAATGAGGCCAAGGTTCGCCTCCAGCTCCGCTGCCAGGTTATCTGTGGAAAGGAGAGATTACACCGTGAGGTTCTGCAGAAACCTCTCATGTGGTGAGGCATCACTGGCTGACTGCAGGTGATTTCAACATAAAAACCCATCATGCTCAGAAAGCAATCCACAGTCCTTTCTGTGGCTTAACTCCTGCCTCAGGACCTCTGCACTGGCTGCCTCCTTCATCTAAAAAAATACTCCACCAATATCTGTTTAGCTTGTTCTCTCACAATTTCAATCCCTCTTTCTACAGACCAGAAGCGTCTTAAAATTGCAGCTTCCTTTCAGTTCTATTCCACAGGTTAGCAAATAACAGCCCATTGGCCCATTTCAGACTTCACTGGGACAGAGCCCTGCCCCTGAGCCCATGCCCTGTGCCCGGACCTGTTTTCATACTAAAAGAGCAGAGCTGAGTTAGGATGACCACAGTCAGCCCAAGAAGTGGAATGCAGTTGGTCCTCTATACTCCTGATGGGTCCTGAATTCACAGATCCAACCAAAAGAAGAGCAAAAGTATTTGTGGGGGAAAAGAAAACCAACATCTATGTGGAACAACGTGTGGACTTTTTCTCCTCATGATCCCGCAAAGTTAACTGCACAGCAGGTCAGCTGTGTTCTCGGCTTGCACACTGCATTGGGTGTTCTAAGTCATCAAGAGATGTGAAGATGTGAAGAGGTTCTGTGCAAATATTACACCATTTCACAGGAGAGACTTGTGCATCATGGATTTGGATAACACAGGGTCTCACTACATAGCCCAGGCTGGCCTGGAACATGCAGCAATCCTCCTGCCTCAGCCTTCCAAGGGTTTGGGAAGACAGGTGTGTGGCCACCACGCCCAGCCTGATTTCCTTATTTTTTTTTTTTTGTTTAAATCCATCCCAGAAAGCACAGGGCCTGTCTCCTGTGTGCTGTGCCCAACTCAGGTTTGCATTTTGGCCCAAGTACAGCATTTCCCCAAGTTTAGTCTGGGTTTGCAAGAGCACCTGCTTCCTGCTGGTCACAAAACGCAGATCCCTGATCTCTTAACTCCCAACTTGAAAAGTGAGGATAATTATTTCGAAACAAGGTCTCCGGGAGTCACTGTATTGCCCAGGCTTAGGTTGGACTTGGGTCCCTGTCGCCTTCTGCTGGGCAACAGCCACCTCGGCCACCCCCAGCTCTAAGGCCTGCTCCGCCCAGCCTCAGCCCCGCCCCCCGCACTCACTGCCTCCCCGGATGTTGATGATGAGGCTCCCGTTGATCACCGTGCAGCCTCGAAGCTCCTGGGCCGAGGTGACGGAGTCGATGGTCTTCTCACCTTCCAGGAGATGACAGACCTTGGGGCAGGGGCCCAGGCATGGGGTACACATCAAGCTGAGGATGCAGCAGAGAGGGGAGAGTGGTTAGGGCCCAGCAGGGCGTGTCGCCCCCACGGCCCAGTGGTCAGCAGTCACCACAGAGACCTGGTCACCTGCTTATGCCCCGCACCCCAGGCAGGGCTTCCTGGCCAGGTTTCCAGGCAGCGTTGACTCCCAAGACAACATCACTCCTCACGGTGGTGGCAGGTGCCCCGCAGAGCTCTCAGCCCCTGGCTGCCAGCAGCAACCCCTGCCTTGCTTGGGACGGTCCCCCAGACAACCCCACGGTCCAGTCTCGAGGGAGCTGTCGGTGATGACGTCAGTGTTGACGTCGGTGGTGACGTCAGTGGGTCAGGGCATGGCCAGCGGATGCTACTACTCCAATATGGTACAACCGAGCCCGTGGGGACGCCAAGGGGACAGGACACCTGCTGCTGTGTGTCCTCTGTGACCCTCCATGCAGGCGACTTAGGCAGCCCTTGGCTTGGCCTGTGTGCAGTTTTACACCCTCAGACTCACAGCCCCAGGAGTGCTTGGCCAATCAATGCCCCTGCACACATCTCTGTGCCTGGCTGCCCTCACCACACTGCATCCAGGCAGGGCACAGGACCCAGGCCAGGCTGGCCACCCTCGTCCACCTCTGTGGAGGCGCAGAGGCCAACACACAGCACCAGCCAGTCCAGTGAGGGCTTTGCTGACCTCCTGGACAGAAAAATCATCTCTCCTGCAGGCTCTGAGAGGACACGACCAGCCTGCTAGCCTGGGACCACCAGTGAAGGAGAAGCTGCCCAAGGACAAAAGCAGCAGAGTGACCTGAAAGCAAAAGATGGAAGGCAAAAGCCTGGTCGTGTGTGGGACTGGAGTTCCTGGATGCAGGGTACCTGAAGTGGTTCCCTGAGTGCTTGGACTGTGGGCACCAGTGAACTCCCTTCACCTTGCTCAAGCCACTCTGGGTTGCAATTTTGGCCCACAAAACAAGATTCCCAACTGTCACATTGTCAAAGTCTCAGACTCTTCATGGGTGCAACAGAGACAAAATGCCAATGGCACATGCGGGCTGGTGATAAATGATAGGGACTACACAAAGTGCTCAGCATGCAAAAAAATATTTCAAATCGAGCTATAAGCTGTTTGGTTTGGGCCTTGTTACTTTGTGGGTTTTTTGTTTCATTTTGATTTTGTCTTTTCGGTTGGTCAGTTTTGCTTTTGTGCCATAGGGTCTCACTATGTGGCCCAGGCTGGCGTTGAACTCATGGTGATCCTCCTGCCTCAGCCTCCTGGTCAGTAGGATAACAAGTGAGCACCACCGCACCCAGCTCACAGAAATCTTTATTCATGGCTCTGAGGATCACTTCTTGCCTGTAGTACCATCACCCCACTATTACTTCCACACCCCCGGGCGTCTGACTCTTCAGAAAGATCTGGGGTTGTGGTTTGATAAGGGCTGCTGTCGCCCCTTTCATAGCTGTGTGATTCGGATCTCTGAGCTCTGTATTTGTGGACCCAACCAACTCAAGATCAAACCTGCTTGGGAAACACTGCATAGGAGGCCCAGGACGTAGCTCAGCAGTGTAAATGCCTGCCTGGCAGGCACAAGGTCAGGAGTTTGATTCCCAGTACCAAAAAAAACTGCTTCAGGACTGGACATGGGCAGTCTTCTCCTGTCATTGTTCCCCCCACGGTGTGGCATGACAATTGTCACACAGCCTTTCCACGGCATTAGATGTCAGCAGTAATCGGGGGTGAATCATGGCAGGAGGAGCGATCATATACAAACACAGGTTGCTTATCCCTAGATCTGAAATCTAAGATCTCCAAAAACAGGATACTTCCCCAGCCCTGAAATATGCCGTTCCATCCTTCCTCACCTTGACTGTCTTGGACAGGCTGGCTTTGGTTTTGTTTCATGTTTAAAAAAAAAAAAAAAAAACTTTTTTTCAAAAACATAAAATAACCTTCAGACCATATTGTAGAACACAGGTATGAAACAGAAAGGTATTTCATGTTTAGGCTTGGGTCCCATCCCCAGCCTATCTTACTTACATTTGTGCAAATATTCTGAAATCCGAAGGAAAAAATATCCAAAATCTAACATTTTCTGGTTCCAAGCATTTTGAAAAAGGGCCATTCAACCTTACTACACTATTTTCTCACTGTGGCTTTGTTTGTTTGTTAGTTTGTTTGTTTGTGAGACAGGTTCTCACTATGTAGCCCAGGCTGGCCTTAAGCAAGCTGAGGCGATCCTTCTGCCTCAGCCTCCCAAATGCTAGGAAGACAGGCATACACCACCACGCCCAGCTGACTACACTAGTTTATTCCAGGACCACACTAGTTTATTCACAGCTTTTGGTATTTGAGGGGGTTCCTGGGCCCAGTCCCCTACAGGTGCCAAGAGAGGTCTGTGCATCCAGGAGTTGTCCAGGTTTCTGGCTCAGGGCTTCAAAAGCTCTTGCTGGAGTCTCCTGAGTGACAGGAAAGTGTTTGTGAGGAGTGCTGAAGGGACCTGCAGCAGGTCCCTAGGTGACTTTTGGGTGGGAGCCCCAGTCACCACGGGATCAAAGGGTTGGGGCTCTCAGCTGCCTGACTGCTAAGGAAAGGAGCTAGAGATGCAATCAACCACATGGGCAGCGATGCGATCAGCTGTGCCTAGAGCGAGGCCCTCCCCAAAGAAACCCGAGACACTGAAGCTGTGTGTGGCCCCCAGGTGGGGATCACATCAATCAACCAAGAGCAGGGCATGCTGGGATTCCACAGGGCGAGGGCAAGGGCGAGGACTCTGTGTGTAACTCTCCAGATTTACCTTCACGCAGCCTTTATAATGAAGCTCCAGTTATGAGCAGCTGCAGTTTAGACATAAAGGACCCCAAAAGTATGTGGAAGGTGGTTGGCCCCTGGGGGCACTGGAGTCATCAGTGGATTCATCTATGCAGGAGTCCTGTAGCTGACTGTGCTCGTGGGAGGTGGAGCCCGGTACAGGGGTCCCTGCAGGTGCAACCTGAAACAATGTATTCTTGTCCTCGGCTGGCTCCTAGCTTCTCTGTCTACCTCCAGCTGCCATGATGTGAGCAGCTTTCTTCCGCCAGGCCCTTCCACCAGGCCGTGTCTGCCTTGGAACCACTCAACCACAGACTGAACCCACTGGAACTATAAGGCAAAACAAATCTCTCCTCCCTCAAGGAGTGGGTGTCCAGCACTCTGTCTCAGGGATGGAAAAGCTGACCAGTACATAACAGAGAGACCTAAGTCATTCTAATCAATGATCACACTCAAAGCACTCGTGGAGTCCCCAAATGTACAGTTACTTGGCCAGAATACTGGATGTCTGGGGAATCCCCGGAGGCACCCAGATGGAGACTTCCTCTTGGGGAGTCTGAAGAGAGCCCCACGTGGTTGAGGTCAGAATTATGCTGCAACAACCAGCTGGCGTCGGAACAGCTGGGCTGGAAGGAGAATTGTGACCCAGGGCTTGAGGTCTCATGCTGGGTCCACGCCTACGTGCCAGTGGATGCTCAGAGCACAGAGTTAGTTAGCAAAGCACAGCCCATGGCCCAAACCCAACTGACTGCCCGCTTCGGCAAAGAATGGCTCTCAGGGACACCGTTGGGCAGTACATCACCTACACCCACTTTTGCACTAAGTAGGAGCTGAGCCTATGCTGTGGGGACCCACAGCACTCAAAGCCGAAAATGTTGACTCTCTGGCCTTCACCTGCCCTGTTCCACGCTGCAGGTCCCCATGAGTGAAAAGCACAGATTATCTGTTCTGTGATTACAAATGGTCACAAATTCTCTGATGTCCCTTCCCGGCCTCTCCCACAAATAACAGCTGAATCAAGGCTTGGCCACACGGCCTGAGACCCACAGGATATTTATTAGCAAGTGTGATGCAGGTAGAAGCTTGAACAGCACTCACATATGGGGGCTCGGGCTTCCCAGATCTGTGGTGAAAAAACTTCATGGCAACAGACCCCAGCTGCCGACCTGAAATGCGAGAGGTCGCTCCTAACCAGCCCACCACTCCCACACCAGCTCTGGCCAGAGGAACCACGAGCCAACCCACGAAGTCACAGAGCTCATACGTGGACGCTGTTTTATGCTATTCTGCACCAGGGAGACTTGTTACACAGCAGGTACTAACCAATACACTCCCAAAGCTCATGCTGTGCCAAGGGAGAAAAAAATAAAGTGACACTCAGAATATCAGCTAGTGATGGAGGCTGTGGAAAGAGTTAACAGGAGGGACATGCCCAAGAATGAACCTACTGAAGTCCGAGGATGAGCCTGTGTGGCCACAGCAATTGGGGAGTGTACGAAATGACCATCAGGAGGGGCTCAGAGGACAGGTAGAATATACCTTGTGTCCCGAGGAGCACTTGCATGGCTTTACATGATTCTGTAGCTAGTTTTTAAAACCCCCCTTTAGCCAGCGTGTCTGGCATAGAAACAAAAAGATAAGCAAGGAGGCCGAGCCAGGTACCTGGGTCGGATGTAATGGTGCAGCAGGTGGAGTTGTGGGGGGATCTGAGATTGAGGGGAACTGCAAGGAGTGAGAGAGGGTGAAAATAAAAAGGCAGGATTTTTGACACTCCCTACCCAACAGGTGCCCTGCGCCCACAAACAGCTCAAACCTCTGGTCCACCTTATGTCAGGAAAGGGCATCTCACAGATTCCACCCAGGACTTTGGGGTGACCGCAGTGAGTGTATCTGTGCAGGTTCCCACAACTCTGCTCCCAAAGCAACCAGAACTACACCCTGGGTAAGCACACAGAACAGAAAAGAAAAGCACCTGTTTCTAACCAGTATCTAACCAGTGTCTAAAGCGACCACCCTACAAAGCCTTCCATAAAATACAACTTGCAGAAATAAAATTATTTGCTTGGTGTTTTTAAACGTATAAAGTAAAATACCACCATGAGCATCATTATTGAGATTCTTCACTTAGCCTTCCATTCAGGGAAGATACCTAGCTGTTATGGTCGATACACTGTGTCAGTTTGAGAAGCTCAGAAATTTAACTAAGAGACTCAGCAGGGAGCCAGGGTCCTTACTTTGTAAATATCCTCAGTCTGTGCAAGAGGAGAGCATGGAGGTGGTGTGAGTGCTACATCCGCCCTGGGTGAGGTGGAGGAGGCCTGCTTACACTACAAGGGAGGAAAAGAGGCTTGTTCTCCCCTCTTTTTGCTCTAGCTGTTTTTGCTGTCTGCTGTCCTGAAGCCAGCTGATTATGGACTGAAACCTCCACAAACAGTGAGCTAAATAAACCTTTCCTTCATTTAGGGGGTTGGGTATTTTGTCCCAGCAAGGAGAGAAAAATAACCAAGACACTGGCACTAAAGGGTGTAACCCTAACCCTAACACTCACTCTCTATCTATCTATCTATCTATCTACCTACCTATCTCTGCTTTGAGTCTCACTATGTAGTTCAGGCTGGTCCTGACTCACTGTGTAGCCCAGGCTGGCCTCAAATTTGAGGCAATTTCCTGCTTCAGCCTCCTAAATGCTGGGATTCCAGGCATGCACCACCACACCCAGCTCACAAAGGATATATTCCTGGGGTGGGGGGGGCTGTTTGTTTGCTTGGGTACAGGGGATCAAACTCACAACCTTGCACTTGCCAGGCAGGCAGGAGTTTAACACACTAGCAAAGCAAATGTCAAAGAAAGTTGCTGTATTTCTTAGATCTTACTTATGGGAGGGGAAAATGCCTTTTATTGAAAGTCAGTGCCTTTCAAATAAACATCTCCCCAGAAGCCACTAGTTCTTTTTTTAAAGGGGTGGGGGACAGAAGCAACCCAAAGGATAACAGTTATTTTCCCAACCTAACCTTTCAACTGCCCCCTTCCCCCCTGAAAAAAAAAATGGTTCCATTCAGCATACAAAGGAGATTGATGGGGAACTAATTTTGGTCAACACAGGCACTTGATGTTTTTGATTCATTTTCTTTTCTAAATCAAAAATGAGTAAAACAAAACACATTGTACTTTCAGGATCCATAAACACCCAAAAAGAGGTTCCTGAGAACCAAAATAAAAATTGTTTTCCTTCCCACCCTCTCTCCACCTAGGAAAATAAAAATTTCCCACCAGAACACTCGAACTTGGCTAATTCCTCAGTCTGAAGAGGAAGATTTTTTACATGAGCAGGGCTGCTCAAGGCCTCCCGATGGGCGTCTGTTTCTGATCTGTTTTCTGTGTTGTTTTGTGGTGCTGAATGTTTTTTTTAACCCTCCACACATTAAAAAAAAAAAAAAAAAATGAGGAAACATGTTTTTTTAACCTTGGTTACAGCCCCAGACGCTGAAATACCTCATCTCGGAAGCTAACAAAACCTCTGGATATGTGACGAAATTTGATCCACAGCCAAGGAGAGAAAATGCTGCCACTTCTCACCCAAATTACAGGAAATGGTTTGATGGCTCGGTTCTTAAAGAACAGCAAAACCTAGAAATAATCCAGGAGGGAAATCTGCTCTTCTTTGTCACAGTGCATCCTGGGTGAACCCCATCATATATCCCAGCTTCAGCTGGAGGAGACGAGAGGAACCTAAGCTACATTCTATTTTAGTATTTTTTTTTAAACAAGGTCTCACTCTGTAGCCCAGGCTGGCCTTGGACTCAGCCATCCTCCTGCCTCAGCCTCCTCAGTGCTGGGATCACAGCGGATGCCACCAAACGTAACAATGTAACCATTTAACAATATGATACAATAACACTGTAACAATACCATGATGACACAATGAGGCCTGTTTATCCCTAAGGATACTGGAGACTCCAGGGAGGATAAACGGATTCCATCTAAATTTTCAACTCTAAAGCAATGCCTGCCAAGCTTGGATATGGAGTGAAGGACACTGCAAATGCTTACTATGTGGTCCTTTCAAGGAAAAAGAAAATTGTCCACCTCTGCATCAAAGCTCAGGGTCAAAATGGGGGGTGGCATCAGAGAGACCCAAGCCTGACACCAGTCACAGCATCCTGTCCGCGACAGCAATCTCCTTCACAGCCAATTAACTCTGGCTTTGCACACAGCATTTATTTATCTATTTGCAGCTCTGGGAATGGAGCCCAGGCCTCACACATGCTAGGCAAGCGCTCTAGTGTCAGGCTACACCCAAGCCCTCTCTATTTTATTTAGAGAGGCCAAGTTGCCTAGCCCACCCCCAAACCCATGATCTGCCTGCCTCAGCCACTCAAGCAGCTGGGGTGACAGGTGGGGACCACTGTGGCCAGAAGGTGCAGTTGTACCAGGTGAATCACCATCACCAGTTTTAACCACCTTTCATGGCGCTCCTGGTCCACCCAAACTCTCCCC
>PVJX010018392.1:0-36620 GCA_004027295.1 Dolichotis patagonum
CCTTTTTTTCCCAACCAGGTATGATGGCACATGACTCCAATCCCAGGACCTGGGAGGCTGAGGCAGAAGGATCTCAAATTTGAGCCAGCCTGGGCTTCACAGCAAGATCACGGCTGATTTAAAATACACAGTATGACCCTGTCTTAAAAGCAAACAAAACATCTCTTTTTTTTGCAAATGAGGCAGGAATCAGAACATGAAATTTGGGAGTACTAGGCATACTTAGTTGCTAGTGGAAGGCCAGTTTCCTCTGCAATACCTAGCTGTCAAGATAAGGAGCTCTGCTGAATGCAGCTGGCCTCATCCTGCTCCAAGGACCAAAGGCAGACTCCAGGGGGACAAACTTTCCCTTCTGGGCTGAGATGGGAGGGGCCTGGGATATGCCTGACACAGGGAAAGGTCTCCTAAGCCAAGGAAGTGGCAGCCAACAGTATCTGCCACTGTGAGAAATCTTAGGGAGTGTCGCTTACTAGATACCTAAAGCTCCTTCCGGGACAGAAAAGACCCCTTCCACCCTCCAACACTTCCCTCCTCCTTAGGCCCCAAAAGCCACTCCAGATGCTTGTTGAAGAAATGAAGAAATCTCCCTTTACCTACTTCTCCAGTATTTTACTCCCCAAATTAACTACTCTTGGGTTTGATCTTTCTTTATTTTTCTTTCTTTATAAACACATACCTGTACATGAATCTATCTAGGTATCTATCCATCTACATATAGCGAGAGAAATATAGGGGGTTCTTTTTGTAAAATGGGATTATGCCATGTGTATGGCATTCTTCTATTAATTTAATAATACATCACGCACACTGTTGCTTGTCAACAATGATAACAAACAGTGCTCACAACATTCCAGGCAAGGTGCTGAGCACTTGCTTTGCGTGTTTACATCATGTCACTCTTCCAAACACCTCATTAGGTCAGTGCTATTATTTTCTCCTCTTAAAAGTAACAAAACAGTCACATAGGGCTTCAGTGACTTGGCCAAGGTCACATAATCGGTGAGTGGCAGAGTTGCAATTTGGACCCACAGCATTGCTACCTGGATCTCAGTGTTTCCTAGATTATTTTTTACTTATTACGTTTCTGCTATAGACGTCCTTGTAAATCCTGGGCTCGTCCACTGAGGCTTCTCAGCACTTGCACGGTTAAGTTCAGCTTTTGCGTCACCACCTCTCAGACTGCCCTGAAAACTGGCATGGTCTCCGCCTGCTGGACTGCTGGCTGTCGCGTGGAGCCCTTGGCCTTGCTGCACCAGCTGGCTTGTGCTGGGAAGACCTTAGAGCCATTCCCTGCTCTGGTCCTGGATCCTTGCCCACTCTTCTCTCTGCCTCTAGATTTGTGCCCTCGTGGTTTTAGCCTAGCATCTGTTAGCCCTGCTCAGATAAATTGGCTGAGGTGCCAGAGTAAAAAGCCTCAGTCACCACATCTCTCCTTGGCGCAACTACTTCTGGCACCTTCTGCCTGAAAACCCGTTGTCCAGACTGATGGTGTTTTCGTCTCCTCCCTGGGGATCTGAGTGGACTGGGCCCCTCTGAGCTGCTACAGCAAATAGAAAGATTTTGGGATTGACAGTGGCCAGTGTCAAACTTTCCTCTCGGTTTCCCTGCTAGCCCAGAGCAGGTGGCAAAGGCCCGGTATCAGTGAGATTCCTGCTTCCCTTCTGGGCTGCCACCACAGAAACAGATGCCACTGAGGGTCCCTATCCCCCTCCCTGTCTGCTCCCATTTCCCAGGTACTAACCTTTTAGGGGCCCTGGACTCCTTTCCTACCAGCACAACCTTCTCTTCTGCACGTGCAGTTACTCTGTGAGCCTGAGTCCACAGTCTTCAGTCATCCTGAGGGGGCACGACCCGAGGGTGAGCAGCCCTGCTGACCAGTGCCACACCCAGCTGTATGTGGTTGTGGTACGGTGGGCGGAAGTTCTTGGAGAACCTGACCTTGAATGTGGGAGGCTCAAGGCTTTGCCCAGGGCAGGACCAAGCGAATCACTCTGAGGTACTAGGGCAAAGCACTTGGCAAACTGTCTCCTTGGTGCTGCTATTTCTGGGGAGCCCTGCTGGGGAGCCACACCCTGTCCTCAGCCAGCTTCCCTGGTCTGTCCAGCTGGCATCTTTTCTACCTGACCTATTTGCAACAGGAGCTGCCTCAGGCTCCACCAGCCCGAGGACAGGAGATGCACAGAAATCAAAGGATCTCCACACAGCTTGTCACAGAGACACCAGATCCCAGGAGGACGCCCAGGCAGAGCTTCCGGTGGCTCATCATGGACCCATGGACCTTCTACCTGCTCCCTCTGCACCTGTGCCCACTGCTTCAGCCCCTGCTGTCCCTCACATCCCTTGGTGCTGCCCTGACTTGGTGATGATCCCATGAGCAGCAAAGTGAGAGCCTCTAGGCCCTTGGTTAGTGGGGCTGCTTGGCCCCAGCGCCTTCCCCCGCCCCACCTGCTCACCCCTCTGGTGACTTTCAGAGCTGGGAAAGGGTATCTCATTTGGTCTTGGGCCCTGTCTGGTCTTCACCACTAACCTAGCTGTCCTCTGAGGTCTTCCTGTCCCTCTGAGGCCTGTGTGCACTTGGCTGATGCTATCTTTCCACCCCAGGTAACTCAAGCCTGGGCCACATTTTTTGAGAGCCCGCAGGACTGATGTTTTCATGATTCCACTTCCAGCTCCAGTGGCAAAAGCCTCTGCTTCAGTCACACTCAGACAAACCAGATGCAAAGCTCAGAACTTCCTCCATGTCCGAAGTGCCCTCTCACGCTAAGCACTCTGGGAACTTAGTTGGTTTTTTTCTGCAAGTGTAGGTATCGCAAGCCAGGTCTCAAGTTAAAGCTAATGGCATTTTGTTTTCTGACTAGTTCTTCTTGCTCACCTTCCTTTTCCTTCTGTCTCAGACAAAAATGAGACTGCTTCTTTGTTGCAGGCAAATCATTTAGTCTCCAATTTTGATAAATATTTTGGGATCACTCTGTACTCCACAGGCTTATCAAAATATTTCTCCAAAACTCCAAGCTTTCTCTAAGAATCATGCTGAGTAAACATTTCTGCATGATACAACACACTCAGTCCAGGTCTTCAGGAAGCTCTGTCTCCCCCTGGCCAGGGCTATTGCTCCTTGTTACAGTCCCCGAGAGGAGCAGTTCTGTGGACTTCCAGGGCCAGCACCTTCCGTGTGACCAGGCTGTTGGGAAGAGAGCAAGATTCTCCACTGCACCAGACTGGCAGCGCCCAGGTCTCTGGGTGGAGACAGAGGCCTCCAGGGAAGCCTTTCCAATGTCCTCTGAGGCTCTCTTCCTTCCAGGAGGAAACAGGTCCACTTCCCATCCATCACAAGAGCAGTTTGTCCCGGGAAGCTGTAGCTTTTCACTTTACACAAGATGCTGGGGTCAGGTAGGCCGTGCTCGGCTGTTAGGCCATGAATCAAACTTTCCTGTAATCTATCATAAGAAGCCAGCTGGCCACCAAAGCTGGGTAGAAGAGAAGACCCTCTCCTGGATACTAATGTTTTAAGAGATCAAGAAACGAGCCATCAAATCTCAGGCGTTGGGAGGGAGGGATTTCCTGGAAGCAGCATGGTTCTTCTGACTGTCTTGAAACCACCATGTTGAGAGGGTCCTCTTGGTGCTAGAGGATGAGAACCAAACTGCCCAATGCCTCATGCATGCAATTTTGATCCACTCATGCTGAAGTCAGACTTCTGTTTGCAGCATCCCAGAACACAAAGCTGGAGTGGGAGTCAGGGGCTAGTCATAAAGGGTCTTGAGAACCACTTCTAAAAGTTGGACTTTACCCTAAGAATAACGGAGGACCATGGAAGACTTCTAGGAGTAGGAATGACATGCTCAGATTTTACTGTGCGAGGCTGGTCTGGCCTTTTCACAGACAGTGGATTGGAATGGGGCCTATGTAGGGTCATGAAGAATGAATGTCAGGGGCTGGGAATTTAGCTCAGCGGCATAAGCGCCTGCCTGGCAAGTGCAAGGTCGTGAGTTCGATCCCCAGTACCGCAAAAAACAAAACAAACAAACAAAAAAAAAAGAATGAATTTCAGGAAACAGATGAGGGCAATTCTGCAGCAGCTCGAAGTAGGACATTGCAGTGGTGACTGAGAGAAGTGGGCAGATTTGTAGAGATATGTAAAAAGGAAGGGGGAGGGGAAAGAATACAGATATATGTTGTGTGCTAGGCTGCGTCCTAGGTACTTGACATTTTTTTTTAAAGTTTCTTTCTTTTCTTTCTTTCTTTCTTTCTTTCTTTCTTTCTTTCTTTCTTTCTTTCTTTCTTTCTTGGTTGTTTAGAGAAAAGGTCTCTCTCGGTAGTCCAGGCTGGCCTTGAATTTACTGCGTAGCTCAGGCTGGCCTTGGATTTGTGATATTCCTCCTGCCTCCACTTTGTAAGTGCTGGGAGTGCCACCGTGCCCAGCCTGACATATAAAATTTGCAATACCTGCCCATGGAGCCATAGCGTTAGTGTTATGGTCCTTATTTTGTAGATGCAGAAACTAAAGCACAGAGAACTGAATAACAGGCCTAAGTGGTTCCTGATTGGATGAAGGTATAAGAGTGAGGGAAGAAGGAGTAAAGGGCCAGGTGTTGTTGTTATTGTTGTTGTTGTTTGTCTTTTTGAGACAGGGTTTCTTTTACTCAGCAGTTCAGGCTGGCCTGAAACTCGAAGTGATCCTCCTGCCTCAGCCTACTGAGCGCTGGGATTACAGATATGTGCCACCACACCCAGCAACCGAAATTTTGGTTTCTTGGTTTCTGACCAGAGTACTGGGCGGCTGTTGGTGTCCCCCCTTGAAATGGGGAATGTGGGAAGAGAAGCAGAGTTTTCGGGGAGGGAGATGAATGAGTTCTTTCTGGACTGGTTAGGATTTGGAGGAGGAGACACGTGGCCTCATCTCCTCCATGTACTCTTTTTAAGGCACCCCAGTGTGATGTGATTTTTTTGCAGTTTTATCCGGAAAGGGTTATGCGGACAAAAAATTCCTGTGTTGGAAGCGGAGAGTTTTAGCGATGTGGCTGGCCATTGTGGTTTATTTTTAGGGCTCTGGGACTGCCCTTGGCTCTGGGATTTTCATCCCTGCATCATGAAAGATAAACTGTTTGTCTTTACATGGGTGGCCACCACCTCTGTGCATTTAATTGTCTTGTTTTGCATGGAAAACCACTTCTTTGGAAAAGGGTTTGTCACCCAGGGGGCCAGAATGAATAGAGTAAATATGTATTTAGTCGGTTTCTAAAAATCTGTAGTTCATCCCAAGAGACCAGGAAGGTTTTTTTGTCTTCTAGGAAAACAACAATTAAATGGTATATTAAAACGTATATTATATACCTGAGTGGTTTGCAGGGTAATTAGGCATTGTAGGAATATTTTAAACATGTGTCCCACATCGCTCAACACTGTTTCAACCCATCAAGTAACAATATACTCTAGGCATGTGTTCTGCATAGTAAGAGTCATTTTATAAGCCCTCCTTAAAGGGAACAAAACTAAAAGGCATCAGCTGCAGTCTGTTTTTCAGAAGTGTTTATGCCAACCAAATGCAGACAAAGGCGAACAAAACCAGAGGTAAACTGTCCACCATGGATGGACCCCTGATCCGTAACTGGGTGGTGCCCCGAGGGAGCCCCTGGGCTAGGAAGAGGGCCCTTGGGCTCGTTTGCATACCTTTCACAGGTAGGGCAGAAGCTGTCAGAAAAAGGAAAAGGGGAGAGGGGTTTATAGCACAAGCACATGGTATAGCCCTAAGGAAGAATTCACACGTTCCTGCGAAGAATGAAAAGCAGGTGTTTTGGTGGCCGGCAGTGGAGTAGGAAAAAGCCAAGGTCCAGCTTTCTCTGGTGTGCTGCAGTGGTTGAGATGCAGCAGATAGGAGGTGAATTGGGCACTTGGTGGGCACCTAAAAGGAGTGGGAGGGTCTCCCTAGAAATTTCAGAGGATGTGTGGCTGAGCCCTGAAGCCAGCGGTTCTCCTGAGCTCCCTGGGAGGGTTACCCACACCTCCAGGACCCCTGAGCCATTCCGGCTCACTGCTGTTTTCGAGGAGACAGCAACTCAACACAGCCTTTGCTTCCTAGGGTTTCAGTGCCTCCTTGGTATTTAGACAGTGTTTTTTTGTTTTGTTTTGCATGTTAATTCTGTCAGGCTATGGGGAGTTGGGTTCTACTAAGTCCACCATCTGAGAACCTTGGTAAGCCCTTGGCTATTAAATAAAAGGAATCAAAGCTGCTCCTAAAGTGAATGAAGGAGTAGAGGACATAGATCAGTGGCACAGCGCCTTCCTGGAAGTGTGAGGTCCTGAGTTCCATTCCTGGTACCAATAATAATAATAATAATAATAACAACAACAACAACAACAATAATAATGTGAATGGTTAGGAGCGTCTGAGCTAGGGTGGCAGTGACTGCATCTGAAAGTCCAGAAGAACTTCACAGGACAGAAGAGTTTCTCTTAAAGTTGCACCGGAAAGACTGCGGGGTGGTCAGGAGAGGAAAATATGTGATTCACTGAAGTCTGCATACACTAAGCCAGGATGAGAAAGAGGGACAAAAATGTAGGCAAACAGGAAGGTGAATAATAGGGAGGAGTTAAGAGGAAGTAATAATTGGAGAGGAAATTTTGAAAAACAGAGAAAAGGAAAAGTAACTCTTTCAGGGGAAAAGCCAGGCCATGTCATACTGTAAGTTTTTCAGGGGTTAATCAGTGATTCACTCGCTGCAGACTATTTTTCTCTGTATACAAAGGAGGAGGATTCACTGCGCCAGGAAAGACAGCAGCAGCCCTCCTTGGACCCTGGTATTAGAATGGCTCCTAGCAGTGGCTATTATCTGGGAATTGGGGAATTCTTTTGACGTTGGTTTTGGATGTAGTCCTACTCAGTTTTAAAGTATGACACAGATGCATTCTTCTGATGTTTCATGCCTACAGTCATGGGTGCCTCTGGACAAGGAAGGAAATGAGTTGTATAAAATGCCAGAGTGTGTCTCGGCAAAGTCTCGCAGGCTTAAGAAAACAACAGTGACCTCAGAAGCCACATCAGGTGAGGCTGTCAAGTGGCCTTGGGCTTCATAACTGCTGACATGTTCATCACGAGCAACACTGTGGCTGCACTGGATGGGGGGAGGTGACCCCTCTTCACTGTCTTTGTTTAGTGAGCACACACTATGTCCAAGCATTTTCGTGGGGACTGTGCACTTCCTGTGCCTAACCCAGCAACCTGCCTTTATCTGCTCAGTTTCACACAGGGGAGTCTAACACGATCTTGGCTCCAGAGATACCTCTGCTCTTTGGTGATGCCTGCAGAGCCACCTAGCAGCAGTCTCCTTGCTAAACTGCATTTTGAGCTATTTCTTTGCAGGACACCGACTTGTCAGCCATGGTATGACTCACAGGGTAGAAGCAGGGCAGCAGATAAGGGTAGCGGTGAAGAGTGTCACCTTGTGAAGAGGGGGCAGTTGAGTAAAGCCTGAAGGAGTGGCAACGTGGTCTAAGGAGAGATTCTAAGCCATGGGAATGACAAGGGCAAAGAAGCTGGGACAGGAGTGTGGCAGGGGGCTGCGTGCCCAGGAGGAGGGGGAGCCAGGGAGAGGTGAGCTGGGAGAGCTCAGAGCGGGAGGCACAAAGGGCAGGGGCAGAGCAAAGAGGGCCTTAAAGACCACTGGGACTGTGGCTTTCCCAGAAAGGAGGAGTCACTGAAAGGTTTGGAGTGGAAGAGGGAGAGAATTTTAATTTTTTAATCTACTTACTCCAGCTTCTGTGTTGAGAACAGACTACATACAGTTTTATAGTGAAGACTGGTGCAGATAGACTAGTTAGAAAGCTCTAGAAGTACGCTTGTCCAGGTTCTCCAGAGAAACAGAACCAACCGATAGAGACTGTCAGGTAGGTGGGTGGGAAGTTAGAGCTCTATTATGCAGGATTGGCATCCATGATCACGGAGACTGACAAGTACCGCAATCTGCCATTTGCAAGCTGGAGCCTCAGGAGAGCTGGTAGTACAGATCTAGGTGAAACCCAGAAGCCCAAGAACCAGAAGCACTGATGTCTTAGGGCAAGGAAAGATGGATGTTCTGCTCAAGCAGAAACAAATTGACCCTCTACCACCTTTTTGCTCTATTTGGACCCTCAATGGGTTGGATTACACCCACCCACAATGGTGAGAGTGTACCCACGACACAAATTCAAATGCTAACCAGTCTGGAAACATCCTTCAGAGATACTCACGAACAGTATTTTATCAGGTACTTGGACCTTCCTTAGCCCAGTCAAGTTGACGCACAGAACTGCCCATCACAGGAAGTAATCCAGATTTCCAGTCTTCCTTCTCATTATTTGCCCCATTTATGGAGATTCAACTCTCCCACCTTCACCCCTTCCTTACCATTCTTTTGGTTGCTGACTTCTTATAGAAACTCATCATTTTCCTAAGAGACCGTGGCTGAGCATCTGGGGAGAAACATCCCCATCTCTCACCTGCAAAGCTTTTCTCCTCAGTACTGCCTTAAAACAGACTGAGCCAGGAATGGTGATGCACATCTGGAATCCCAGCTACTTAGGAGGCTGAAACAGGAGGATCAGAAATTTGAGGGCAACCTGGGTAACTGAGACAGTCTCTCAAAGTTAATAAAAAACTTTTTTTAAAAAATGGCTGAAGATGTATCTCAATAGTAGAGTGCTTGTATGGTTTCAATCCCCCAGTGATTTTTTTTTTTTGTCTGTCTGTTTGAGACAGGGTCTCACTATGTAGTTTAAACTGGACTTGATCTCATTTGGTAGCCCAGGCTGGCCTCGAACTCACAGTGATCCTTCTGCCTCAGCCTCTTGAGTGCCACCATTACAGGCATCCACCAACATGCCTGGCATCTAATGATGTTGAACACACACACCCTCACATGTTGGAGATCATCACTTCTCTAGACTATTTTGCTGTGACAGATGCTGAGGAGATCAAAATATGGTGACAAGATGATTCCTGCCCTAGAGGCAACCCCCTGTGCAGCAGGTGACAGACACAGAAGCGATGACCTGCACCAAGTGTTGTGTGCCATGCCGCTGAGTCCTGGGGTACAGAAGGAGAAACCAGGTCAAGAACAGCGACAGGTGGTTCTATTATGTCTAGGCCTTAAATGGATGAGAAGCAATTTCTTGGCAGAAAAGACAAGAGGAAGGCATTTGCAGCAGGAAGAGTAACATAGGTCCATTCAGCTCGGTCCAGGATGAGGACTGACCCTCCTACACACTAGGATGCTTCATCTCTAGCTTCACATTAGCCCAACTCATGGTGATGGGTGTTAACTTTTTAATTTAAAAAATTTTAAAAATTAGACTTTATTGTTTTAGGGCAGTTTTAGGTTCATGGAAAAGTTGAGTAGAGGGTACAGAAATCTCCCATCTCTCCCCACCCCTAGAGATGCACTACTTACAGTGGCTACCACGGTGACACATCTGTTACAGGTAGTCAACGCTGACACATGATTACCATGCAAAGTGTGCCTCTGACATCTTTCATCACAGCAGTATTTTTTTGCTCTCCTGAACCAGGCCCTCATGTATGCTCGGCAAGCACTCTAATGCTGACTTCCCATTCCTTTTATAAATTTTATTTTGGCAGTCTTTCTAAGTTGTTCAGGCTGGCCTTGAACTTGAGACCCCACCGCTTGAGTCTCCGGAGTAGCTGGAATCACAGATGGGAGCCACCAGGCTGCATGGACACAGACAGCCTATGCTGATACATCATTACCATGTGAAGTCTGAAGTTTGCATTAGGGTCTACTCTTGGTGTTACATGTTCCATAGGTTTGGGGAAATGTGTAATAACAAGTATCCACCCACAGTATCAAACCCAGTGGTTTCACTGTCCTAAACCTCTCAGTGTCCCACATGTTCATCTCTCTCTTCTCCCTCACTCTCGGTCTCCATAGTTGTGCTTTTTTCAGAATGCCAAATAGTTGTGCTCCTAGGACGCAGACTGTTCAGATTGGCTTCTTTCACCAAGCACTGTGCACTTCATGTTGTGCCGCATCGCCTCGTAGTTTGATAGCTCATTGCCTTTTGGCACTGAGTGCTCCTCCATGGTCGGGGTGTACCACGGGTTACCCACTCATCTACTGAAGGACATATTGGCTATTTCGGAGTTTTGGGAGATGTGAATGAAGCTGATATAAACATTCATATGCACAGTTTTGCATGAACATAAGCTTTCAACTCCTATGGGAAAATGCCAAGTAACATGATTCCTGGATGTAAGAGTATGTACAGCAGTTTAGTGAGCCCCAACTGTCTTCCAGAATGACTGGGCTGTTTTGCATTTGCATCAGCAATGAATGAGAATTCCTGTTGCTACATCATCTTCACCAGCCTTTGCTGTTGTTTAACTCACATTTCAAATAAGAAATGTTTCTTTTCAATTAATTGCACAGTGTGACTACCCCTAATAACTGAGTGTATCTCATCATCACAAAACGCGTTAAATGTTTGGGGTGATGAATACATTAATTAGCCTGGTCCCTTCCTTATTACTGGGCATTGAACCAGGAACCTCATGCATGTTAAACATCTACTCTACTACTGAGCTACACTGCCAGCCTAAACAGCTTGATTCAATCATGCCCCATTGTGTTAAAAAAAAAAAATCACGTCACTTTTACCCTGTAAATATCTACAAGCTATTATATAATCGGTGATCAGAATTTTTAAATATTTTCATTTTTATTAGTGTATGTTTGTAATACATAACAGTTACATTCATCTTGGGGAACTGGTATGTGTACATATCCCATCTTGATCATTTTTCCACCCCTTCTTCCCTACCCCTTATGTTATTTTCTCCCTCCTTTCCCAGTATAATAACATTTTTAAAAAGAATATTAAAAACATAGAAATGTCTGTCTCTCACAAGCCAACCAGAGTCTTGTATTTGCTGGTCACTGGACTTCTCTTCCCTTGAGCAAACCTCCATAGGAAACCATGTGAAATCCAACAGGAACAAGCAAGAGGCATTGCCCGGATGCTCTCAGTGGCTTGTGTTGGTCTTGTGGCTTATGTCCTTAGTTTGTGATAGGAAAGTCACCTTTTTCCTTTCTAAACTTTCCTTTGCTTCATATATTTTCCATTAATGACTACTTTCCATACAATGTACAATCTGACCTAGGCCATCCCTGCTCCACAGGGTGGAGGTTTTTAAGCCATGATTTCTTTGGCAATCTGATGAACTGTTCAATCTTGTCTTGAGCTCACTATGTAGCCCAAGCTGGCCTCAAACTCAAGGCAATCCTCCTGCCTCTGCCTCTCAGGTGCTGGGATTACAGGCACGCACCACCACTCCCAGTGTGTAAACCCTCGTTTTTGGACCCCTTTTTGGAATAATATTTTTAAATACTATGTATAAAATAAAATTCATGATACCAAGGATACTAAATACAGGTCTCAGCATGAAAATTATGATATAGTGACTAATTTGCTTCTTTACTAAAACACTGAATAACATCTAGACGGGTTTTGTGGGGCATGCCTATATTACCAGCATTTGGGAGGCTAAGGCAGGAAGATCTCCATGAGTTCAAGGCCAGCTTAGACTAACCACATAAGGAGTTCAAACCCAGCCTAAACCACATAGAAAGACCTTTCCTGTCTCAACTCCCTGAAAAAAAAAAAAGCAAAACAAAACCAAAAACCATCATTACTTAATAAGGACTCAGTGGTAGAGCTTCTGCCTAGCATGTCTGAGGCCCTGGGTTCAATTTCCAGCACCAAAAACCAAACAAACAAACAATCCCAACATTATCTAACAGCAAATAAGTACTGTAACCTTTCAAAAGGTGCAGCTATAATACAATTTGAAAATATCTGGAATTTCCTTTGGTGATGAAATCATATTACTTGAAATGTAATGAAATTTTGAATATAAGTTAAAGCATATTCCAATTACAGGTTTAGGAAAATAAAAATAACTATATAACACGTCCCATTCATGTATATTGAGCCTGAATTTTACTCAGATTAAATACTTCTGCTTTAAGTTGATAACTGGGTATATCTTTGCATGCACTTATCACACTGTATATGGTTTTATCTTTTAACCCCTTCCCTGTTTTAACTCTTTATTTGAGGAAAGGCATCTCTTCCAGGAACCCTTCTCAAACTTACCTGAATAGGTCTCTCCTTATAATTCCTTCCCCAGGCACCATAAACCTCTTTTTTGTACATTTGTTCGAGTCCTCCCAACATTTTTTTTTTTTTTTTTTTTGAGACAGAGTCTCACTGTGTTGTCCAGACTTCTCTGAAATTCCTGGGCTCAAGTGATCTTTTTCCTTCAGCCTCTCAAATAGCTGGGACTACAAGTCCATGCCTTGAGTTTTTCCCTTAAAAATACTATGACTTATTTTTCATGACTATATAAATAATAACCATCGCCACAATTTTGAACATTTTTGCATAAAAGCACAGGGCGCCAATGAAAATCACCAGCACCTGAGGGATACATTTTCCACAGTCTGTCAGGATAAATCTGCCCATGTCTCTGTGTGATGTTTTGATAGTTGTTGGTCTCCCCTGCTTAACTTCTTGCCCCTATGCGGGGGGCAAGAAACATGTTGCTATTAAAGAAAAGTAAAGGCCCAAAGATTGAACACTGAGAGGAATTTTTGTCCTGTAAGAGAGCTTGAACTATCACAGAAACTGGGCTAAAGCGATGGAGGTCAGGAAAGGGAAAACAAGGCAGGACCTCCTACCAATTTGTGTCCCGCATTAGCCAGTGAGTCAGTGCCGTGTTTGTTAGCTGGGCAAGCACTGGGCTGCCCTGGTGTCCCCTGGCTGCTAGCTGCCCCCTGTGGCGCTTTGGTCCTCCCTGTCAGGGGGCTGGGTGGCGAGCTCAGACTTTATTGTCACTATTTGCTCTCCACATTGACGGCAGGTATAGATTCAGTAAATCTCTACTGAATTTTTGTTCCTCTGTAGACCCTGTGACACATTTTAACTTGGTGCTGATCTTTGAAATCTTCTTTTGCCTCTTTGGACACATCCACTCCTGGTCCTCTTGAGTAACCGACTTTTCTCCTTTCACCTCAGACAGACTCTGAGCTCTCTTCTCTACTAACCCAGTGGGCCCATACTCACTTTCATTCACCTGAGAACTGTAAAGCAGTCACCCGAGTCAGGGCTTTTCCTGTGGAAGTCCCCAAGTCACTCCAGAAGCTACTTCCCTGGCTACTGAGAGCTGTCAGCAATTTTCCTCCTCAGCGGAACCTTCCCAGATCCCCCTTGTAAAGTAGGCATTGTATTGTCTTCCTGGTGTGAGAAACTGCAAGAGCAAATAAGGACCAAATTGTACAACAGATATTGTGAAATGGGAAGAAACTGTTCAAAAGGAAAGAGGAACTAGGGTGGGGAATAGGACAAAGAAAAGAAGGGAAAAGAAGGGAAAAGAAAAAAAAGATATACTACTAGTTTCTCTTAGTTCATTAAAAAGAAATGTTTGTGCTAATATTGTTTAGAGAATTTTTTATGCCCATATCTTATACTCTGAGTGACTCCTTTGAAGATAACAGCATGCAATGTATTAACTATTGTTATTCTCCTATTATTTTGTTAGGAAATGTTAGGATTTCTTTTTTGTACCAGGAATCAAACTCACAACCTTGTCCTTGCCAGGCAGGCATTGTGCTGCTGAGCTATATCCCCAGCCCTAGGAAATTTGTTTTATCTTTTTTCATCAAAAAAAAGTAAGTTGACCCCTCCTATACTAGTCAGCCCAAGCTGCCACAACTAAGTACGGGAGACTCTGTACTCAAACAACAGATGCTTATTTTTTAAAAAACATTTCTGGAGACTGAAAGTCTCCAGATGCCAGCATGATGGATTTGAGGTAAGACCTCCATCCCTGGCTGGTAGGCACATGCTCATGTTGACCTCCCCTTTATGCCTGCTTGAGAAAAGAGGGTACAACTCTGGTCTCTATCCATAAGGGCACTAATCCCACCCTCTGGATTCTGCCGTGATGTTCTAATTGCTTCTCAGAAGTCTCATCTGCAAATACCATCACAATGGGTGTTAAGGGTTCAATATGGGAATACTGGGGAGACATGAACACTCAATCCATAACACTTTTCAGACACACCATTTACTTTCTATTTCAGTGCTTCTTTGGCTTTCTTCATAATATATGAACGCTGGTCCACATTTTCACAGTTCTCTTGGCTCATGTCCATCCTCCCAGATAAGATAACTGTCTCTCCTATCACGTGTCTCCGTCTCCCGAGCTGTAATACATGGTATTTATAAGTGCCCAGCAACATTTACTGGTTGACTTTAAAGTGAATAAATGAATGGAGTTAGTCTGCAGGCATTGCACTTATACTTTAGGTTAAGGAACCTAGTGGAACTTCTTCACCATATCTGTTGTCATTCCAGAATATGAGTCTGCAGGACATCTGCCAGATGCTTGCAAAGTTTCTCCATTTTCTTCCACTCTTCTTCATCAATCCTAACACTGCTGCTCTTGGACACATGGTTTTAGTCTATGTCATTGGATTAGTCACAGTTATAATGTTGCAGATTCTTTTTTGCACTCATGACACATTTTCAAATTCCTGAATATTTGGTTGTGCACTTAAAGAGATTAAAAGATTCAAAGTAAGACTATAGAAGTAAGTGGTGATTACAAAGCGAAGTCTCATGGTAACTTACCAAAGTGTCTACAGTTCCCACTGTAGCATCATCAGCTTACTCCCCGGACGACACATCTATTCACAACCTACTGTTAGGTGTGATTTCTGTAGCATTTAACATACTGGCAGCAAGTTGTACATAGCTCTACACCAAGTTGCAATAACAGCATGCTACGTTGTAGCAAAAATATACCTCACACTTCATTTTAAACATGTTGGCCTACCTGCTTGGCATTTGCAGCCCACCACTTATACATTGCTGGACTAATCTATCGCCTGTCAGTCTTTTCATGCTAATTTTGAACCAAACATGAAAGGCACTGTGACATTTGGTTTCTTCTATTGAGTACTACTGTCATGCACCAGCCAATGGTAAGCATTTGGTCAATAAAGGCCACATATATGATGGTGATCCCCTAAGAGTGTCAGGGAGATGAATAATTCCTATCACCTAACGACATAATGTCATTGTAATGTTAAAACTCAACAGATTATTCATATATTTGTAACGTCGGTATTTGTAACGTCGTGCAAGTAAATCTCTGCTGCCAGTCATATAGAAATACAGCACGTACAATTATTACTGCCTTATGTACTTGCAACACTTTTTATTTATATTTTAGAGTGTCCTCCTAGTTATACAAAAAAAAAAGTTGTACTGTAAAACACCATATCTTTTACACTGGCAGCGACCTTATATGTCTGTGTTCACTATGTCAAGAGACCACATGGATAGATTGACCAACACCATCTGGAGTTGTGTAAGTGCACTCTACCATGTTTGCATAAGGACAGCATCACCTAATTGTGTTGTTCAGAAGTGCCCTTGTTGTGAAGTGACGCTTGACCGTGCTTCTACCTGTAAGGGGAGCTGGGCATTTCTAGCAGTGGAAGAGAAAGGGAATTGAGAGTGAGCCAAAATGTCCCAGGCCAAAGCAGGACCTGTACCCAGAACAGGCACTACTGACATTGTGGCCACACACTAACCGGAGGGAAATATGCAAAGCCCAAATCAGGCGAGGGGCCAGAAGAGCTCTCTGTGCAGACCCCACCCTCTAGAGTTGACTCTTAGGAAACCCATCCTGATGGCCTCTACCTCCAAGCAGGGATTATCAAAACCCAGGAAAAGAGTCAACGAAGGCCAATAATTCTGTGGGCCAAGACATGACAAACATGAAGGCAGAGTGAGGAGGTTCCCAAGCAGGAGTTCAAAGTGGGTGAGGGCTAGGGGCATTGTGGTGAGTGGGGTGGCTGGGGTGCTAGGAGTGGAGGTCAGCGGAGAGCATGTGGGTGGAGAGAGAGAGAGAGAGAGAGAGAGAGAGAGAGAGAGAGAGAGAGAAGTGTAGAACAGGGTGGGTGCATCCTCGATAGGTTAGACCGTATACCACGCTGTGAGACACTGGTTAGGAGCTACTTTGCAGAAAGGATTAAACAAGGATTATGTGGGGAAAAGGCAAAGTAGCAGCAGAGCCACGGGCTCCGCCTTTTGGCTAGGGAAGATCTGGGTAACTGGGTTCCTCCTTGGCTCCATGTGAGGACCCAGGCAGCACTGATATCCCACATCACCAATATTTTATTATTCAAATATCTTAATATCTTAGTAGGGGTTTATCCAAGCTCTAGTCACCTTGCCCTAGTATCAGTTTCTACTGACCACAATTTTATATTTGGGAGCTTGTCCACTATAAAAGGTAGGCTCTGAGAGTCTGTGAAACTCAAAAGTAACAAATTTCCCTTGATGTGGCACGTATCTGTAATCCCAGCATCTGGGAGGCTGAGGCAGGAGAATCACAAATTCAAGCCTAGCCTGGACAACTTAATAAGACCCTATCTTAAAGAATTAGAAATGAAAACAAAGGGTTGGGGGATATAGCTCAAAGTGAAGGCTCTGTGTTCAATCCCTAGTACCCCCAAATAAATAAATAGATGGTTTATTACTTATTACTATACTACTATATTAATTCTAGTTTCAAAGTTTGTGTGTTTTGTGTGTATGTATGTGTGTATGTGAAGTTAACATGATAATAATAAGGAAAACAAGCTGTCATAATTTTCTATAGGTTTTAATTAATATTATCTATGAAAGCACCACCCCAATACCATTATAAAAATTAATTATTGAAGAATGAAAAATTGAAACACAATTATAAGCATAGATGTATTCATGAATTTCAAATTTAATATTGCATAGAGCTCATTAGAAAGATTTATTGTTACCAGATATTCCTGTTTTATAATGTGGCAGAAATGCAAAATTGGGCCGGGGATTTAGCTCAGTGGCATAAATGCCTGCCTTGCAAGTGCGAGGTCATGAGTTCAATCCCTGGTACCAAAAGAAATGCAAAATTGTATATATTGAAATGCATTATGTTCAAGAAGCCTAAATAAAAGTATATTGATTAAAAACTGAAATAGAAGTTATTTTAAATAATAGACAGATGGACTTGTTAGATGGCTTAGAGTAGAAACCAGAAGTGGGAGACTGCCTACCTATTTCTACTCTCCATGTAAACCTAAAGAAAGAAAAGATTTTACTCCCTCACTGTTAATTAGGTAATGTAGACAGTCAAAACAGGGAATTTAGGCCAAAATACCCATACTGTGACTCAGCATTTTAAATTTATTAGTCTTCACCAAGCTGCAGTTACTGATTTCTCGTGTTATACTGGGCACACACACAAAAAAAGATTCAACTTCAAAACTAGGTCACCACGTTAGCAGTTCTGAAATCAATTTTTATAATTTAACAGCTGATTTTCTCACATTTCATCCAAATGCTGGCTCTTGCCTTATTTACCTTTCACTTATATATAATAATAGGCTATTACGAGTTTTGAACTTATTCTCTTTTAATGAATTAAATGAGGGTTTAAAAACTTTTACACAGCTACCTACAACTCAGAGACACAGCCCTATTTGAAAACCACTATTATTATTGTTTTTTTTGTATGAAACCATAGACAGAGTTACAGACTCTCAAAAATTGTTTGCAATAACCAAGACTTTAAGGTTACAAGTGACAGGAAACACACAAACCAGCTTAGGCAAAAAACAAAACTGGATTGGAAGGACATCAGAGTTTCATTTAACTGCAGTCAAAACAAGGGTAGGTGTCAGAAACACCTGATCTAAACACCACCCAAGTTAACCTGCTTCTTGTCTTTGCTTTCTATTCCATGTCAGCAGCTTACATTTTATCTGGCAAAACACAGCTGCCAAATGGTCCCGAACTTTGTTCTAAATAAACTCACCACCCCAGGAGGGCTGGCTGGTTTTTTCCAGCACTAGTCTAAAAATTTAAAAATCCTAAGGAAAGACTCTGATTGGTCCAGCTTGGTCAGGTGCTCATTCATAGACCAATCAACTGTGGCTAAAAAGGTAAACTCATGTAAAAAAAAAAAAAGAAAAAAGAAAAAAAACCATGGCAGTTTCAGTAGTTGAGATGTTAGTTAGCATCAATAACTGAAAGGAAGGAGAGATGATGGGAAGATCCTTTGCTTTAAAAGTGCACATGAACTCATTTCACTGTGTGGAAATTTATACTCAAAGAAATTAAGTGACGTACTCAAGGGTCCAACTTATATTTAAAGTCAGCTCTTTTTTCTGGCATCTACTCTAATGTCTGGCTCACTCCTTCACACTGCTGTTCATTCTGCAGACTCCTCATTTCAGGGTCTTTCTCCACTGGAAAGGCAGGGGTGGGTTAGGGAGGATCAGTGCTCTTATGCTGTGTTTAGACTTCTACGCAGCCTTTTTCTGGAGTCCTAGTCCCACCAGTCTTCCTTGCATCTAGTTTTGCTGTATTTTCTTATGCAGGGAGGGTGTATGCATGAAGTGGGGATCCCCTGTTGCCTTCTTGCCACCAGTCCCAGGGGACTCACCCTGTGTAAAGATGATTGTCATGGTAACGTCTTACACTGAACCAGTGCTTACTGTTGAAAGCACTTTCTGTGCATTCACTCATTTAACCCTCAAAACAGCCCTGTCAGGGAAATATGAAAAGTATTATCATTTCCATTTTTCAGATAAGACATGGAGGCACAGAGAGTTGAATGAACTTGTCTGAACTTACTCTAATTCATTTTACAGGAGCCGCGAGGTTGCGAAGGGTTAGCAGCTGGACTGGAATCCCGGTAGTCTGGCTCCCACCTTTGCTGTTAAACAGAAGGTGGACTTTGTCACTGCGTGCAGGGCTGCAGACGTAAGTGCCAACTCGTCTCTGGTGCTGCTGCCAACCTGGCTTGGATCAAGGCCTCTCCCTCTCGACCCTACAGCTCCCCGTCCTGGTTTCTGGCCACCATTCTCTGAGACACAGTGTCTTGCTCTGGGCCTCTGTCACCGCTGGTGACAGCTGCCACTGCCGTGGTTGCCCTGGTAATGAACGGGCCCTCCCACTGCCGTGAAGAGCCAACTATTCAGCTCCACGTGGATGACTGCTACCCAAACTGGGTGGCACGGTTTAGGGTGCTCTCAAGGAAGCTTTGCTCTTTTACAGTAAAGAGAGGAACCAGAATGAAGCTCCACAGGGACAAACGGAGCTGTCACAGTGCCTCCTGCGCACACTTGTGTAGACCCCCACGATACAGACCCCACAAACACAAGGTCTCTAAGAGATACAAAAAAGCGATAGGTCAACTTTCCCCCACCTGAGGGCAAGTTCCTGGGCCCTTATGGTTGAGGACACCTTTTATCTCCTGTTTAAAGAGGTCCTAGCATAGGCTTTGGACTTACACTAGGGTTTCATACTGTCCGCTGCTCGTGAGCTTTGGCCCCTGGGTAAATAACCTTTTGCCATTGCTATGTATCTTGGTTGGTTTCTTCTATCCTTTTCTTTTTCCCTTTATTTAATTATTTATTTACTTTTATTTTTTGAGATGGGGGTCTTACTAGTAGCCCAGCCTGGACTTGAACTCATTATGTAGGCCCAGGTTGTCCTCCTGTCTCTGCTCTTGAGTTCTGGGATCACAGGTGTATACCGCTGTGCCCACTTCTTTGGTTTCTCATGTACTATATGGGATAAGAATAATAATATCCACCTCAACGTCTTTAATGATGATTAAGTGAGATACTATTTTAAAAAATTCGTAACAGAGTGCCTAGTGTAAAACAAATTTCAATAAATGATGATAATCATTTTCTTAGTGTCTTACCCTTGTTGGCTGGGCCTGCAAATATTTACAATTTTTTGAAGGGCTGGAGGGTGGCTTATGGGAATAGGGCTGGTTGTGACCTATAGCTTGGTCTCACTGCCCCTTCAGGCCAGGCCCTGCCTGGAAGAGAGTAGTTTTGGTAAACCACAGAGAGGTGCAAGTGGCCGTACGCTGGGGCCAGGCTCTTGTCTTCATGTAGTGCCCACCAAGACCAAGCCGTCAGTTACCCTGCCTGCCCCTCTCCTCCAGCAGGTGACCCTTCCTCTCTTCTGCACTTTGCTGCTGCTATTTGCTTTCCTGTCATGGCTGCGCTAGCTCGTTTCTCTCTGATATCATCTGCAGAGAAATGTGACTCTTGCTCTTTCCAGGCCCCGCCCGGACAGCTGCCTCCAGGCAATGCACACTGCTAGGACAATCCTAGTCTCTGCTCACCCCAGCCACTCACACCCATTCTCACCTCTAGACCTTTTAGCTACAAAACGATGCTTTTGGTTCAATTTTTAACCATTCTTTTGCCTGCGTTTCTTCAAGTTTCAAGTCTAGGAGCTAAGGCCGACCTATGTATGGGTGGTGACTAAAGGCACAGAGAACAAAGTTGTCAGTCACTCTATGTGGGAACAAATGGAAAAAGATGACCAAAGAGACACACTTCATGGGTGAATGAAAGATGCCAGTGTCCCGAATTTAAACACTATATGATCAGAATTTTGCTTTAAATTAAATGCAGGTTGTAAAATCTCTATGGCGAGACCTAGTTTGGAAACAGCGCCCCCAACTTTGCCAGCATGCCTTTTCATTTTAAGCAAGGCCGTTCCAAGATTTGTGACTTCTCCAGCTAAGATAGCTTGACCTAAATATAAGTATAAAATCCTCTGCAAGCCCTGGCTCCTGGAAAGTGGAACTCCAGCCTATTTTGCTGAGATAAAATGCCATGAAACCTTTTTGGTTTTTTCCAGGAACCCTTCAGTCCTTAGGGAGACAGGAACTCCTGGTAGAAGGAAGTTAAAAAAAAAAAATCATGCAGATGAGGTTACCTGTAATTAAAAAAATTTTAAAAAGAAATCGAAGGAAACAAATTATGAGAGAGTGAAAATGGGTATCTAGAACATGGCAAAGAAGGGGGGAAAATTGCAGGACCACCACCACCAACACTAATAATAATAATAATAATAATAATAGAGAAAAAGGGCAAGGGAAAAAAACATCGTATGTGTAACAGGGAAAGAGAGAAAGAGAGAAAGCGAGACACTTAGTCAGGGTCGAGCTGGAAGAACAGGCAGAGTAAGACAAGAGCCAGGGTTGGGGAATCCCAGAACAATCTGTTTACAAAAAGACGGCTGTTTGGAAATTCCTACAGTGACTTAGAGATTCAGATGCAAACTAGAAAAGGACCTAACTGTGTGTTCCACTTGACTACTGAGGTTCTGTCTTGACTCCAGGGAATTCTCTCGGCTTGCAACACGAGCCTGGAGAGTGCAGGTTTCAAGGGACTAAATTATCTTCCACGTGGCCTCGGAGAGGGCCCGGCGCGCCCGGCCGCCCCCTCGCTCGCCCGCGCATTGTCTGCGGCCCGGGAGTCCCCGCCGCCGGGCGCCGGGGTTATTGTTCTCCCGGCACGGCGGGCAGCGGCGTGGGACTGGTGGGGAGCAGCCGGGGGCGGGGGCGGGGGCGGCGGCCGGCCGAGTCGCGCCCTGCCCGGGGCTGCGCAGCCGCGGCTCTGGGCGGGCCAGGCCTCGCCCGGGCCGGCGGATCTCCTGCCCCGGAGGGAGCTGGCCGCGGCCCGGAGCAGGAAGCGGGCGGGCGTCCCGGGCCGCGCTGTGGCTCCCGCGGGCTGCCGGGCTTCCAGCTTGGGGGAGAGACGCTATGACGCACCCTCTCGGTATTAGAACACTTCACCTTCTATTTATAGACACTCCTCTGCTGCAGACGGAGCTCGCCCTCGCACTCCTGCCCTGCATCGTGAACGAAAAACCCTACCTAGCATGGAAGATCCTCATACATGATGATAAGAAGCGTTCTATTTTGTGCATCCCTTTGTAATTTCAAGTATTAAGTGAAGGTCTAATGATCTTTTTCTGGCACAGGGAATCCCCCAGTTTGGAAAGGTTTAAAACCAACACGACTTTATTTTACTTGCCTCCAAAACGTGTCAAATAAACTCATCTCTTGTAAATTCATGAAATATTCTTCAAGAATTTGCACAGGCTGGGTAAAACGTAAGCCCACTGAATTTGGGGACAGGATATTTTTAACCGGCGTTCTGCATCTGCTTAAGTCTAGCAATTTAAACGTAGAATCTATGTTTGGAGAGGGAGCGCATAGAGGGGCAGTATTGCACATTTCAAAGAAAAGCAAACTTCGTCTCAATATTTTATTTTTAATTGTGGCTTACAATACCGACTTTATACTTTTAGAAGTACACTGCCCGGGTAATTATAACTGGCTAAAAATAAGTCTTACCAGGTCACATTAACATTTGCTGTAATTAAAACAAGGAATTTTTAAAAAAGAAAGAAACTAATGTATTTCTCATAATGCTGTTTGTGCTGAAAAGTCAACCTAAAGAGGAAGCCCCATGACCACCTTTCATCTTGGTTTCTATTCAGTTTCGCTTCTAAATGCCAGAAGCTGGAGGCTGCCTCCCACTAGGTTTAAGGAAAAAGGACTAGATCTACATCCATAGGTTTAGATTTGTGTTTACAAGTTTAACCACCGTTGACTCTTCTGGTGTGAGTCGCAAAATGCAATGTGCCTCTTGCTAACATCTACTCTATGAAGTAGGGGTCTGTAATGGCAGGGTTTTGCTGTAGAGTATTGTGTCCTAACACCTCATAAATAGTTAAAGAAAACTACAAATAGCAATTGCTCAGTGCATTTTAGATACTCATTTGATGACAGGATCCTGTTAATTACAATTTTGCAATAGCCACTATGGTTTAAAATTTACATACTCTTGGACCCAGCAATTCTTTTCTTTAAAAGTTTAGTAAAGACACAGTATGCAGTGTGAAGTTATTGGTTGTTGCAATGATTGTTGGAGCAAAGGGTTAGAAACAATATAAATGTCCTACAATTGTGGTACATCTATATAATGAACTGTTATGTAGCCTTGAAGATCAAAGAACCTGTTTTGTATATTGATAGGGAAGTAACTCCGGGATATGTTACACAAAAAATGAAGTGTAGATACAACAAGCCGTGGTGATACACACCTGTAGTCTCAGCTGCGTGGGAAGTAAGAGAAGGGGACCCTTTGGACCCAGGAGTTCAGGGCCAGCATGGGCAACATAGTAAGATCTTTGTCTTAGTTACTTTTTACTCATCGCTGAGACAAAATACTTGATGCCCAAAGTTGGGAAAGGAAAGGTTTATTTCTTACAATTTTTGGAGGTTTCTGTCCATACTCAGTTGGCTCCAAGGCAGGGTGGCATGGTGGGGCCGCAGTTCATGGCAGCTGCACACCTTCTTCCTGCCATTACATCACATCCTGGCTCCACCCCTGGGGGGGTGTAGCACTGGCACCACCAATCCAAGCACTAGACAATGAACCAATCACAAATGCACAATGCAAATACATGAGGCCTGGGGGCCACCAACATAAACCATGACAAACTTGTTTCATAAATAAATAAATAAATAAATAAATAAATAGGAAAGACTGGGGATGTAGCTCGGTATTAAAGAGTCCCTGGGTTCAATCCCCAGTATTCCTCTACTATCATTTACAGTAGAAAAAATAAGTACATAGATCCATGTATATCATATACAAATGCATATATAAACATATGTAGCAGCAATGTTTGCCTCTGAGAAACTTAATTTCTATGATTTCTCCTTTTGGATCTTTGAAATTCACCCTGTAAGTATGCATCATCTATTAAAAACATTTTAAGCTAAAAATACTGTTAAATTTCTTGCTAAATTTATTCACATGTGATAAGTCTTTCTTTTAATGCATAAGTGAGTTAATTTTTGGTGGGAAATATTTAATGTCTTTTTTTGTTTGACTGTGAAGTCCTGAAGGCACATTTTAGGCATGCCCTGGGTTGGAGATTACTGTTATTTTGGAGAAGTTTATTGGGAAAAAAAAAATAAGCTAAGCTCTCATTCTCAGCACTTTCAACCTAGTGCAACCCAATCTATACTTTTTCTGAAGGAGCTAGAACTGTGCTATCAACATTTTCAAAGTAAATACGGTTCATATTTTTTCTCTATGTGTGTGGCCTGTTATGAATGGGAATAATGACAGAATGAAAAGTTTATTGAGGATCTATTTTAAAATAATTATTAAGAGATTTAGCTGGGTGCTGTGGTACACTTCTGTTATCCCTGGTACTTAGGAGGAGAAGAAGGAGGATCCAAAGTTCGAGGCCAGCATGGGCTACTTAGCAGGACTCTGTCTCAAAATTTAAAAAAAAGTTTTAAAGGACTTGGAATTTAGCTTAGTAGTAGAAAACTTGCAAAGCTCTGGTTTGCAATACACCACACACACACGGCACAGGGCAGGGGAGAGACAAATTTTAACTTGTCCATTTTCCCTTGCATCAGACTATAAAGTCCCATTTATCATAATTCTTATTTTTTATAATGTCTATACTATAGATCAAGCGAGATTTCACAGTAGTCCAGTGAGGTAAGGTGTACAGAGTGCTTCTGCCTGTTACAAAAGTGAAAAAACAAAACAGAACGCAGACATTGAGATAGAGGAGGTTAAGCACTGCCAGAGTTATGTCAGGAATAAATCAAATTATTTCTTTTCAGTTCTACTGTGTGTGCTTTTATATGTTTGTGATGCTACTGGATGGAACAGCAACAAGAATGAGTGCAGGACTGAGGCTGCCCAAGTGGTTTCCTTCAAAAGACTCAGCCCTGATGTCTCATGAGAAAGGTGATGGTGAAGATGAGAAGGAGGAACAGAGCTATCTTTGACAAGTAGAAATATTTTGGGTTTACCTGTATAAGAATGAGTGCACATAGATCCCTTGGCCAGAGTCTGGCAGATAAAAGTTGCTGAACACAGAATTCGGGATAGGAAGGGAGTTACAACTTAGTATTTTGGGTCACACGTTGTGTGTGAGGTCAGCAAGTGAGGCTGCTCATTGCCTGTCTCCCACTTTCTTAAGAACCACCAAGTCCTGTTCACTTCCCTGCTGTTATGGTTTGTGTGTAGATGTCCCCCCAAAGCTTCGTGCAGCCAGGAGGGGTGGATTTCAGAGATGGCTGAATCTAGAGTTTGTGATTGATTTGTGGTCTAATACTGGGATTAAAGTTGTGAAGGCTACACCTTCCCTAGGACAGGTAGCCTGCATACCATATTGGGGACAGAAAGAGACTCCCTCTCCCCTTCTTGTTGCTTTTGCTGTCCTCTACCACCACGAACTGTTTCCTCTCTGCCATGTGCCACCCTGCCTTGGAACCAGTTGATTATGGACTGAAACCTCTACAAACTGTGAGCTAAGTAAACCTTTCCTCCTTTAACATCGGTTGTCAGTTGTTTTTTTTGTCTCAGCAATGAGAAAAGTAATGAAGACACTTGCCTTTGTATGATTCTTACTCTTTCTCAAAATTAAAACAAAATTTTTTAAAAGACTGGGAATGGTATTATTCAGCAATGCTATTATTTATGAAGAGCTTGTGAAAACATTAATTCAGACTGACTTTGCATTCTACTTAAGCTTCGCTTTGGTTTAAGCAATGATCATGGCTTCTTGGTATTAATAATATATGTTTTTAGACATAATATAATATATGAGAGTAAAATATAGAATATGAGAGTAAAATATATTATATTTATAATATTAGAGAAAAACTGAGAATTTTCTGAAAGGTTGTCATGTAGCATGGCGGCCAGTTGGAATACAGGAATGGGGCATCACAGTGTAACTTTGTCTTTGGGGTATTGCTGTAACCTGAAGAGGGCCCTGAGATACTTGGCAACTACTTGTCACCTTCTATATCTTAGGTGTGGTTGGAGGAAGAAGCCCTGGAACTGGAAGAGTTGTACGCCTGCTGCTCAGGCTATCAACACACACTTTGCGAGCAGAGCATCTCCCGGCCCTGGCCGCACAGTGGACCAGCTGAATGGCATCTGTGCTCCAGAGCAGCCTGCATTGCTGCTGCCGGTCTCAGCTCAGAAATAACCTTTCAGATAAATGTACTCCAGCCAGCTACTTAAGAGCAACAAGATTAAATTCTGTGGGTAGTGAAGAAGTCAAGTGTTTTCCGGGGAAGAGCCCATTTGTATAGCCTGTCTGGCAAAAGCTCAGACACAAAAGAATGAACTCAGAGAAACCTTATCTTTTGGACTTGGCCTAAGATATATTGGCCTATATTATATCCTGGATATGAAAGAGTATATAAAATCAAGCTATATAACAGAATATAACATTATATACTGTTTATAACATTTATAGCATTATAAATTGCAGTTTATAACATTATAAATTGACAATCATATGTCTCCCACCCACTTTAAGAAATAGAACATTAATAGCCCCTGAGGAGCCACTGGGTGCCCATTTCTGAGCACATTTCACTCCTTATACCTGCCTCCAGAATTACCTTACTGAATTTTGTCTTTCTTTACTCTTCTAATGCCTATGATAAATCACTGAAAAACATGCTGTTCAGTTTTGCATGCTTTAGAACTATATGTGGTTAGAACCTTGCTTTATTCATTTATTAGCTTTTTGAAAGAATATTGAATAATATTGAATTGATGGCCAATTCTTTTTTTTCTCTCTCTCTCTCTTCCCATTGCAAACTCTGGCTCAGATTCCTGTTGGATTCTTGCCTTTATCTTCTAACTAGGATCTCTGTTGACAGATTCCTCCTGCCACCAAATCACCACCAACTATTCACTAGATACTGAAATTTGATAAAGTTCAAATTGAATTAAAAATCAAAGTTGAATTTAAAAAATATTTTCTAGAAGCATATGAAATGATATGACTTTTTCCCATATATTGTTAAATGTGTACTTACCCATAAATCACTTAGGGACCAACATTTTAATTGTGGTTTTCTCTGGACAGTAGGATTATATAGTTTAGCTTCCCCAAATTTACATTTGATTACCAGATTATATGAGGCCTTGCAAGTAAGAAATAGGTCTGCCTTGACTTTATTTTTCCATCTCCTTGAGGCTTTTGGAGTATGACCGTGTGGGAAAGTAGAATGTGGGACCTGGAGCAGGATTCAGAGCCCCTTTCTCAGAGACACATTCTTATATTCTGGCTTTGTCTCCTACCTTGAGTCCAGAGCATGACTGTCGTGTGTAGCACAGTAGCCTGGCCCTTCACTTATCCTGCCACAGATATCCCTGCAGACATACAGAGTCTCACACTCAGGTGTACGTTTGGCTTAATGCTCTGCTGTCCTGCCCTGAAAATCTTCAATTTGTTTTTACCTGTGTCATCTGTGGTTTGCAGATGAAGTGCAACAGTGCAGGCCTGCTCTTCCCACTGTACCCTGTGACACAATGTGGCTGCCTAGAGGTCCCTGAGTGTGGGAGACAACCCCAGTGACTCCCCTTGAATGCAAAACAATTACTGTGACTTTGATTTTTTTTTTTTTTTTTTGGTACCAGGGATCAAACTCACGACCTCATACTTGCCAGGCAGACGCTTAGGCCACTGAGCTAAATCCCCAGCCCCGACTTTGATTATTTGGAGACTTATTTCCTGATACTGACATAGAGAGCTGGCCAGGGTATTTCCTTTTCTCTTCAATTGGCTCTAAGCATTGCAAATAAGGCTAGCGAGGTGCTGGTATGTAAATTCTAAAGCAAACAGACAGTCCCTTTAGTCTCCTTTCCTCGCATAGGGTTCTCGGTGTAAGGGATATGAGCACAGCAGGATGTTAGAGCTAATAGCTCCGGGAATGTCAACTGGGTATGACCTCAAGGTAAAAAGGCTGTGACTCCCCAGGGCACAAGCCTTTGCATATCAGAAACTGAAGCAACAGCCTCCCAAAACAATTAAGTTGCTACCTTAATTAGATTATGTGAATTGATCCTTCTGCATATCCTTATCTGCATTTTGAGGAGATGCTTCTCTCCCCACCTGGCCAGCCAGCTCAAGTTACTCATGTAATTCCCGCCATCCTCACTGTCACTCATCCCTGAGCCACCCCCCTCCTTCACAAGATAATAAATTCTGGGAGAGGCCTAGGATTGAGGCCTTGGTCCGCATGTCCTCACAGAGATTGGATTTAGGACCCCTTGGCTGCCCTTAACTTGGAATATGTCTTGGTGTTTTTTACTCTCAGCGTGGGTTGCATTGGTGGTGGTAGATTGAAATTAACTTGCTGGGATTCCAATGATGTCTCAATGGGATTATAAATATAACTTTTTCGATTGTGAGGAAAACTAGAAAGAGCATTACAATACTTGGATGACTGAACTCGATATTTGGGTTTACAATACCTGAGTTGTACATGTGCTTCGTCTTGGAGTAAGTGGGGTGCTGCCAGCCAGAGGCCACGCTCTCCACTCCAACCCCCAACACAGAAAAAAGTAATAGTGTTCTGTAAAGCACAGATGATCAAGGAATTCCATCTCATCCTTTCTTGTGTGCCATTTCCCAGTGTTAGCCAATCACTATGCTGACGTGAGCACATGGAAGGAAAGGGAATTACAGGGCAATCCCCAGGGCTTTTTTTTCCCTCTCAGGCTTGCCTTCCTCAGCAATCAGGTGAAAGCAGCAGTTTAGAAAGATGCATACATAGCAAGAGAAAATAAAAATATCTCAATCAGTTATATAACGCTTCCTCTGTTCTGGTAAGAATGAAACACATATGCACACATAAACCCTGAAATATGAATTCAATAATGTCAGTGATCTTTCATACATGGTATGGAACAATATGGTTGCTCCAGTATATATAATGGAACAACAGTATGGTACAGGACAAAATAATATAAAGTGAACAATAAATCCAGGTTGATAATCTACAATTTCAATTTTTGTTTAGTTAGAATGATGATAAACAACATTAAATAAGAAATGAAAAACTTTTCAGACCATGAAAAGTTCTGGGACAGACTGAAAGAAAACCTTTGTATTCTAGTACTTCAACAACACTTTTTTGCCTCAGCTTCTCTGTTTTCAAATCTATCATTTTCATTGCATTGTAGCTTATGAAAACCCATCTCTTCTGTAAACTATTGTCTCTGCAGTGAGTTCTTTTTTTTTTTTTTCTTCTGAGACAGGGTTTCACTATGTGCAATGAGTTCATTTTGAGAAGAGTCAAGAATTGACTCTTTTCTTTTTAAATCTGTGCTGTATAATATCTTTATCCTGAGGAAATTAATTGGGGTATAGGAAATGCAGAGAAAACTACATTGGCTCATACCTCCAAATACTATCCCCTATATTAAAACTCAAAACAACAAAATCTAGCAACTATAAGTCTCTTGAAGGCAAAGGTTTTTTGTCTTCTCTCTGGGATTACCACAGTGCTTTCCTTGTTTCTTAAAATTGAAACTTGTTCTTTTCCTCAACAAGTGTTTGTTCAATTAAATTTAAAACACTCTTTTCATTATGCTATTCCAGTTCTCAAAGACCATCAAAGGCTCCCTATTGTCTTATTCTATAAATTGAAGCTCATAACTAGGTATTAAGGATCTGTAATCTAGGCTCAACCTACTTTTCCAAATGCGTCTCCCAAGTCTCCCTAGAACTTAGTATGTAACTATTGAGCAACTGCAGAATGACTGATTACATAATTTCTGGGAGTTATAGAGACTACTGATGAATAAATTATCAGTCCTTTTAAGGTCATACTTATGAAATAGATGCCCCAATATTAGTGGCTAACAGTAGTGAGAATCATCAAGAATGTACTTCTGAGAACAGTCATCTCTACAGAATCTCAAACCGGCATCTGCAGAATTCAGGGACTGGGAGGTTAGAAGGGTTGCCTGATACTGTGGCTCAGTCTACCAGGAGGGCTGCAGAGAGCAAGCCCCATGCACCCTATGTGTTTTCTTGTAGATCTCCTTACTTGGCACGGCCTGCTCCTGTGTATGGGAGGGACATGAAATCATAACCATTACTAAGGGTCAGAATTTAGTATGCTAGCAAGGAGCCATTAAAGAAAGCTCTAGGCAGAGACAGGCTTTTAAAGCAGTATCATCCAAGCAAAGGTTATTCTGAGTGTATGTTTGTGGGAAACAATTAAGTTTTCAACACGCCTGCTGGGGGGAGACTCATAACCTCACAGAACTGGGAGAAACCTCAAGAATCATCTTGTCTGCTCCCCTGTCTTTGGTTAGAAAACCGTTGAATCTTTTTAGAAAACTACTCATCTATCCATAAACCTTTTGGTAACTCCTTTATTTGTGTATCAATTCTGATTTCAGGGAGCTACTGCTGATATTTAGTCTAAATTGCTATAGTTAACTCTCTCCTCTCATCCTGTCCCTCTCTGTCAGTTTTAAAAGGCTTTCCTGTCTGCTGCTTGCATATTGGCAGAAAGTTGATACTATGATTATTGTTTTTGTTTCATCTTCATAGTTATTAGCACTGACCATACTATGTATAAAAATACATAAGCAAACACATTTTTAGTCCAGTTCTGAAATAAAACTTTAAAACTCAAGAATGTTTGGGTATTTCTCACTTGGAAGAGAGGGAGTGGGCAGAGGAGAACAAGAGTGGCGAGATCACGTTCTGAATCTGGGGCTGTAGACCACATCTCTCAGCCAGCCTGGAAGAAAACTTGTAGCCTTTTAATATCTGTTACACTTGTAAAGGGGGCACGTGGAGGTAATGAGGGAAGGCATCGTGATAGCAACTGGAGGAGCTTGGAGACAGTGTCCGGGAGCTGCATGAGAATGTGCCACAATCTCATGTGAGAACTAGAAGAAAATACTTATCAAAAGCGAACTGTAACAGTAACTTTCTTACCCTTCTCTCAGAGTCCCTGCTAAGAGGAGAAATGAAAAGCATAAAGATGTAACTTATGATGAAAGATATCCCAAGGCCCAGGGCTTATGTGATCTTGTTATGTTTCTTACCTTTTTTCACTCAAACCTTTTAAAAGGTTGTTCCATGTTGCATAACGTACACTTACTGCATTACGTCCAGCAGCTGCGTGAACGCCGTGGCTTTACCATACCTCACTTATTCAGTGGACTGGCACCAAAGTTACTGGGACTGTGAGCTGCCTCAAGTGCTGCTGTCACGAGCCCCTGCCCTTGTGCTCACTCCTGGACTGTGCAAGAGTCTCTTCGAGTATACATTTCTAGGAGTGGAACTGCTGGGTCATTGTCAAAGCACATTCCACATTTCATGAAGTATTTCCAGATAAGGCACCAAAGTGACAGCACCACAATTTAACTCCCAACAGCAAAGCAGGAGGATGTGTTCAGGTTTCCTCCCATTCTACGTAGTGCCTAGTTTTATCCAGTGCTCACATTTTTTGGATATAAGGAAGTGTCTTGTTTGAATACACATTTGTCACATTTTAAGTAAGGTTGGACACCTCTTCATTTACTTGTTAACCTCTCAAGAGTCCCTGCTATAAATTTGCCTGTTCATACCCTCTGGCTGGTTTCCTATTTCTTTTTTGTTTTTTTTTCCTTAGTGATTTGCAGGAATTCTTAGTATATTCTATGGATTAGTCTTTTGTTAGCTTCAGCCTTTGGAAATAACTTCCAATCTATCAACTTTATTTTATCTTAGATATAATGTTCTTTGTTGAACTGAAAACTTCAATTTTGATGTTATCAAGTTCATCACTATTTCGGTTTTATGGTTCATGCTTTTAGAGTCTTGTTAAGAAGTCCTTTTCGATCTTACGATTATAAAGCAATTCTATTTTTAAATTTGTATTCATTTTATAGTTTTACTTTTTACTTTTCACTTCCTTTTTTTTTTTTTTAACACTGTTGGGGATCAATCTCTGAGCTACCATTGAACTACATCCCTAGCTCAGCACTTTTAAAAAAACTTCATCTAGAGCTTACTTATTTTTGTGTGGGTATTTTTTGAGACAAAATGTCACTGTAATCCACGGTGGCCTTGAATGAGCTAGGAAGCCTAGGATAGTCTTGAACTTGTGATCCTCCTGTCTCAGCCTCCCCTGTGCTGAAAATATATCACACTCAGCCTCTAGAGCATTCTTTTGTGTGCATTATGAAATATAGGTTTGAGTTTATATTCTTTTCATGGTGAATCAGTGTCTCTAACATTATCTGTAAGATTAAACCACTCTTTCAACTGCTCCTTGCCATAGAAGTACCACCATGTTCTTTGCTATGTGATTTTGCAGCACCTACCTCCCACAGTCGATGATTGATTTGGATGTATAAATCATTTGAGAAATAGAATGTTTGTGGATATGATGGGATCAGAAACATTAAATGTCTTTGAGTGATTTGCCTTCACCTCTTGAGCTCCAATTACTGCCTGAATGAAACATAGGATAAAGACTTAAACCTGACTGTGGCATCCTAGAGCCAAGCTGAGCTAAATTCTGCTGTGCCCAGCCAAGTATTGATAACCCTAGGTGTAATTAGCTGAATCTCAAGTCAGATACAGATCCTTGAAGGAAAAAAAAAGTTTGCTAACCACTGATATTTGAGGTTTGTTTTATGTAATTATTACAATTATAGCAATAGTTATCTCTTCAAACTCAGGTTGCTTCCAAATTTACTTTTTTAAAGTCAATTTCCCTCTATTTTTAATTTTCTGAAAATTTTTATCATTAACAAGTGATTACTTTTTCAAGTGCTTTGTTTCTTTTAGTTTCCTTTTCCCCTCCATTAGTCTAGTTGAAGGAAGTTACCTTGGAAGGTTTTCTGATGTTAAAACATACTTGAATTTCTGGAATAAACCCTACTTGATTTATGTTTTTATGAGAGATGTGTTAATCAGCTTTCTGTCACTGTGACAAAATACCTGAGATAATCAGCTTGTAAGGAGGAAAGGTATGTTTCAGTTCATGGCTTCAGAGATTTCATTCCGTGGCCAGGTGACTTATTTCTTCTTGGCCGGCAGAGACTCAGTAATGATGGGAGTATATGGCAGAGCAAAGCCATACATACCATAGCCTCTGGAAAGCAAAAGAGGGGAAGAGGAGGGGCTGGAGCTCATACATTCCCTCTTGAGGGGATGCCCCCAATGACCTAACTTCCTTCCAACTATGCTCCATCTCCTAAAGGTTCTACCTCTTCCCAATAGTGCCACAGGCTGGGGACCACTTTCAATATACAGGCTTCTGGGACATTTAGGATCCAAACTATACTACATGTATAGAGCAGTAAGTATTCTAACCTAAAGTCAGGGAAGGAGCGTCAAGATTTCTCCTAGCTCAGCAGAGTACACATGATGGATTTAGCTTGCTGATACTTTATTTATAATTTTTGCAACTGTGTTCCCAAGTAAAATGAACTTATTCTTCTCTTCAATTGTCCTTTTTCAGATTCGGAATTAATTCTGCAGTGTGTGTGTGTGCCTGTGCACGCATGTGTGTTTGTGCTTTCCCCCTATTTCTTCTCTCTCACAATGACTTTTTCTTCATTTGTTTTGTAATTTGGATTGTGAATTCATGTTTGCCTGGGATGTAAATGTAGGAATTTTGTGAGATCTGAGATGAATCTTTTATTCAAGAGAATTTATTTTGTTTCCTGGTTCATGTGGGTGGTATATATTCAGTCTTGTTTATAAGGAGCTTAAAATCTAATTAGATTATAACCTTATAAATATCTAACTAACAGTAAAAAGGAAATCTTTTACCACATTTTGCTTCTGTTCTTTATTTTAAACAAAATTATACATATAATTAATAATCACAGCATATTAGACAGTAGAGATATACAAAAGGAAAACTAGATAAACACGAATCAAGTCCTGCTTATCTCTGACAAACACTAAGTCTTCCTACACTTTTCCTTGAGTTCCTACTTAAATGTTGCATGCATATACTTTTGACCCTGTTAACTAGACTATAAACTCCTTGAGACAGCACAATCTCATATAGTACTTAAAAAAAATGACTGTAATGGGCTTAGCACATCACCAGTCTTACTACATGCTTTTAAGAAAAATGCCAGTAACAATATAGACGTACTATTTGTATGTTGAAATTTGCATTTGAAAATGTGGGTCCCATAAGAAAACTCTATCTCTGAACTCTGAGATCACAAACTAGTAAGCTTCACACAAAAAATACACTTTTATATAAAATCAGTCACAGTGATTTTTTTAGGCTTATAAAATTTTATTTAGTTTTATATACTTTTCAGTATTGTAGTCATATGAGATTTGCCCATGTTATTTATGAAAGTTTTCCAGTTTCACTTTTTTTAGGGGGTACCCCTCTCCCAGGGGTGTATACAAGAAACATAGAAAGGGAAGTGATCACACAAATGAGAATTAAATGGTATATGGGCAAAGGAAGTAAGTACATGAGAAAAAGGAAAAGAAGAGAAAAAAGAATAAGCAGGAGCTTTCAAATCAAATATTTTAGTTTTTTTAATCTTCTAAAATTTTAATGTTCATCCAAGACACCTCAGAGATTTGTTTTAAAAAGCAGATGTCCTTGAACAACCTAAAGAGATAACTCAATAGGTGTGAAAGTAGATCCAGGGGTCTGGGTGGGCCTTACACAACACTTTAAGGAATGCTGGAATACAGAGAGGACAGAATCAGAATGTGGCACACGGTGGGGACTGGATGCATACCAATAACCATTGACAAGGGGGACCTATTCTTTCCATTCTGCCCCAAAATGCTAACTTTGGAGATCCTCTGAAAGATACTAGCATGTATTTATTTAGACTCAAAATTTTCGTCTACATTATCAGTACTCGCCATAGTATGTACAGTAATAATCTCACCAGTTACATTCACCTGGCCATAAAGTGACCTCTCAGTGGAAAAAATAGGAAAAGAGCTTTCCTAAAATGATCAGTGCATTCTCAAACGCAGGTTAGGTATGGAGCAAATTTTCACATGCGGGATCTAGTGTGCTTAGCTTACCACAGCGCCCTGAATAGAGGAGCACTGACCTCTCTCTGTGGGTCACCATGTCTTGGAAGTAGGAACTGGCCCCCCAGCTCTGCAGAACTCCAAAGGAGTTTCAGCACCCTAAGGGTAACACATACCCAAGCAACTGAGTGCTATGAGAAGTTTGTAGCACAGCTCATTTTCAAAAGGTGCCATGACTGCAGAAAGAAAGCATGGAGTAGGGCTAAAATCAGAAAGGGAGATAGGGAAGCCTCGAGTAGTGGCTCACATATATAATCCTAGCTACTCAGGAAGCCAGGCTGGAGGATAGCAAGCCTAGACCCAGCCTGGCGATTTAACAACAAAGGGAGACCCTGTGTGGGACAAACAAACAGCTCAAAGAAACAAACAAAAAGGGCTGGGGATGTAGCTCAGTGGTAGACACCTGCCTACCGTGGGTGAGGCCCTGGTTTCAATCCTCAATTCAGGGTGGGGGTGGGGGTGAAAGAGATGTGAAGCTGTGTCACAAGGCCAAGAAGGATAAGGATACAAATCCTAAAATGACAAAACTCAAGAAAAGCCCCCAAGACTAGTGTAACCCATTGTCCTCATTATTTCTTTTATGAATTCCAGACCACTGCAGGTTTCAGTTATCTAAAAAGAAAGAAAGAAAGAAAGAAAAAGAAAAAGAAAGAAAGAAAGAAAAACAGAATAAAATCCCACAAAACCCTCTTGCCCACTTCAAGACCCTTAATTAATCCTCAGGCTCTCAAGTTGACTTGTATGTGGGAAAAGGTCGTGGGGGTTCTAAGTCGATGTGACTAGGAATGCAGTGTCTGATTTGCCTTTTCTGTTTCTTGAGAGGAGTAACTGTTTTACGCCTTAAGAATGAATCTCGTAGAAAAGAAAGCGGGTCTTGCCTGGGTGGTTGCTTTTCTGGGAGGGGCATCTCTATTTAAGTTTACCGAGGACAGCAGTTACTTCCAAGCGCCAGCGCATGGAAAGGGTTAAGGTCGGTGAACCGATTACTGGACAGTAGCCAAAGTATTGAGAAACGCCAGAGCTCCTGGGAGTCAACAGGGAGGAGAGCGGGTAGAGGGTGCGCCGGAGCACCCCCTTCAGGGTTCAAGGTGAGGAAGTGGGAGAAAGAGCGGTACGCGGAGGAAGGCAAGGTCCACATACGCACTGAAAATGCAAAGGCCGCATAGCTCAGCTCACGCCAGGTTAAGGGCCTTTTGCAGAACTCAGTAAAGAAACGGCGTGTGTGCAGGAGCCGTTCCAACCTGTCCCCACCCCACCCTGACTTTCCCAGAAGAAAGGCAAGCGAAGGGGCCAATGCACTGCCAAGCCTCCCGTCTCTGGCTTCCAGGCTCCTAAGATTCCACAGCACTGCCCCACTGGACTTTGCACAGAGCTGACTGCAAGAGTGGGGCCAAGTTTGGCTCTGATCCCCTCCAAATCTGGCGGCCCCCTGGGAGCGGGGTTTGGCCGCAAGGGCTCCCAGCAGAGGCTGAGCAGCAGCCGCCTGCAAGCGGAGTGAGGAGCCAGCCTCTGCCGTCGCCTCCCACTCCTGCCGGCAGAGGAGCTCAGCCAGTCGCTATCGCTGTCACGCAGCCAGCAACGCGGCCCCCGCCCCCCGCGCGGCCCCAGCCCTCACACTGTTCCGTGCGTGACCGACCCCAGCCGGGCTGGCTGGAGGACCGCTCAGGGAAGGGAGAGGGGGTGTGGACCCGCCCAGTCGCGACAGCAGCCTTCTTATCATTGGCCACGCGCTGGCGTCTATCATCGCCATGCAGCGCTCGGATTGGCAGAAGGCACACTTCTGGGGCGAGGAGGGGCACAGTGACTCC